>VUQR01011023.1:29391-59194 GCA_015108515.1 Hemichromis elongatus | reverse complement strand
AGGAGCAACAGGTGCATGACTTCCTTGTTCCGCGTCCAGTGTTTGTTTTGAATGGCGGCGGACACAGCCGCGCTCACAGGCCTCACGTTTACGCACATCCGATTTATGCAAACAGCGCACGATCTGCGCTTCTGACAGCAGCCAACTAAAAAGTCAACTTCATCTTTTAATTTATAACTGCAATGCACAGAATGGCCAGTGGAAATCAGAATGAAAATCATTATCCTCATATGTGTGATATTAGTGGATCAAAGTTATGGATCGCTTCATAATATATATATAATTATATCCTCTGCAGATGATTTAAATTACTTATATACAGCTAGGTGGCTTTATTATTATAATATATTGCGTAACAGTGTATTTATATTTTAAAATCTGAAAAATGTTAAATAAACAACACAAATAATCAACATAAATATTAAATAAATCCAAATACAGCTATACTGGCCCTTCCACACACTCCAGCTGTGTTGGGCATCCAAAGATTAACAGTACTCAATGAATTCAGTGGCATTAGCGGGACTGGTGTCACCCCATGTGTCCCCCCTCCACCGGCCTCCGTTGTTGGGACTCACACTGACTTCACTTACTAATTGCATGGACAGATTTAATTAAGGGGTCCATAGAGCACACATTTTGACTCCTCATTCACTTAGCTTGTTGTGCTTCTTGGAGTGAGGCAGCATAACTGACATTAAAATTATACTGATGTAATTTTTTTTGGAGAAAACTTTGTCCTCCCCAGTGCATCACCATAAATTATATGATACTGTCTGTTGGTTGGTTTGTGAAATAGACCCAGCTTTTAAACAACTGGTTTGAGTTGTCTGAATGGATATTTTTCAGCTTTAAAGGGTGAAAAAATACACGTTTGGAAACTGAAGAGGCTGCCTTTAGCTTTAAAACCTCAGCAGCTCAATTTTGTTGGTTGCTAGGGTGACGTATCCCCATTGCGGGCTCTCGAAAAACATACGTACCTGCCTTTCCATCTGAATACATTAGTTTGTGACAAGTGCCGTGAAAAAATGGGACAGTTTCTGTTCTTAAACATGAATAACTTGCTTTTTCATGACTATTTTATTTGCCATTAGAATGAACTGAAATGTAATATATAATATTGAAAAACGATGCTAAATGTGCACTGAAGGCTTTAGTTCTAATTAGAGATGCAAACCATTTCCTGACCCTTTTATTATACAGACTTTTACCGAGGGATCTGTGAAACACTGGTCTTTACTTTGACCTGTTTCAAGTGGAAAAACTCACATTTACAGCTGAAACTAGACTGTACTGTTTTCATATCTATTATGCGGGAGGTCTGCCTTTAAATCATTACAACTCACTGGATCTCTAACCAAGTTTCGAGTGATTAGGGCTGGTATTCATTTCTGATAGACTTTTCTGACTTCTCCTGGCTATCATAAACTCAAAAACACACAATAATTTCACATTACTGTGCTTAAGGATGTTTAATTAGTGTTAAAACTTTACGGTTTAAGCTTTATTTTAGTTCAAGAGGAAGAAACTGCTGTACTTAATGTAATCACATCAGCCTGCACTGTACATATCTGAATCATATGTGGTATGTAAATATGAATAATAAAGCAGGGGTGTGATATTTGACTGTATAGGTGTAACTGATAAAGGGGATGTAAGTGTACAATGCACAGTGATTGCACAGTTCACCGACTAAGTTCTTATTGTAGGACTGATGTATTAGACTGCATTAGTTTTAGCTAGGAGTACTGAACAGAAAGGCAACCAAGAGCAGGCTCTGTGAAGGAAGGTTTTTGTTATTGTAATCGCCACAATCCCATTTAAGTTTACAATCAGGATCAACATAGAAGTGAAGAAGCTACCGGTTAGGCTCAACACGATCATTTTAGTTTGCTCTAGATTTCTGTCGCAGAATGAAAATGCAGAATTGTTGCTTTGGTTGTATTTAAAGGCAGCTTGTTGGGAAAAGTTGATTTCTGATTAGATTAGACTCTCCACTCTTTTGTCAAACTGTGTATTTTTTTTCTGCTTCTTAAGAAAGATTTAGATTGCTTTGAATTTCCTCTCCTGAGCTTATGTTCCCGTCTTGACATTTTCCTAAAATACCAGTGAATGGCATTCGTGATTTGGCTGGACAATAACACAATCAAGCAATTGTGGGATGAACCAGATCACTGAAAGCGAATACGACTTATTCCTCCCACAAATCCTTGAATAGCATCACCATTTAAACGTCAGTCTGCGTGTGTGCTAATGTTTTCTGACAAAGCATACTGTTAAGGCCACTCAGCCCCAATCATAACTCTGTCAGGGAGCTTTTCCAACGTCTTGTCAGGAGTTTAAAACCAATCCAGTCGTAATCTGCAGCCGTCAAAGAAATGCAGACAGATTTCTAAAGGCGTCCTTTCTGCATGGCTGCTTAGCTACTCCCACAGACTGCAGCTGAGATTTTCATGCTCTTTAGTGTTGAGTGAATGGCCGGTAGCTTTCAATCCAAACCTCTTTTTTTTTTTCTTCTGGCCTGCAGTTAAGTAATTACCTCTAATCAATCCATAGCTCCCTTTTAAGTAATGGCTTAATAATGAGTTTTCTAAAAAATAAAATAAAATAAGAAAAAAGAAACATGCTTAAACTGTGGTGCAAGAATATATTCAGTCTACATTCAGTATTCCTCTTAAATCTTGAATCTTAAATCTTAAATCTTAACTTAAAGACCAGAGCACAACTGAATCACTGAGCTGGTGTCAGGCTTAAGGAGACATATCACTACATATCAATTCTTCTTTAAAACGCTTTACGTAAAACTGTGAACTTAGAAACCCCGAGCCCCCGATGCATCACATCATTCGGAGGAGTGGAGATAAGAATAATCCATATTGTTGTATCTAGGCCAAGTAATCAACACTGCATATAAGGAAATGCTCACTGGCGCCAAGCTGTAAGCATTTCACTTGGCAGTACCATACGTCTCTTTAAGTTTCTGATTCAGCCTGTACGTATGCTTCTTCAGGGCTCTCCAAAGACGCACATGTTTATCAGTGCTGGAACTGACCATGAATTAATAATAGGTTAAATAATACATGCCATATTTTAGCGAATGTTTTAGTTAAAACATTGCCATATATAATGAACTATAATGGCATGGTGAGTTGCGTAGCACGTGTTCTCCTGCGTAGCTAAGTGCAGTTAATGTTCGCCAATAATTTGAGTATATAGCACGTTTCAGATGCTTTTATGTGTTTGCTGTTGTAGAGGATGCACTGTGTTCAGCTCAAAGGGGTTAATGAGTTCCCTGTTATGTAGCTGGTGACATTTTATTATTATTTAAAGTAGATACATTTAATTTTTCTGTCGAATGATGACACACTGCATGAAAGAGCATCTGATGGGAGGGGCCTATGATGAGAGATAGAAATGGAATCAAATAATACTCTACAGGTTTAAGTTGTAGTCACCAGTTTTAGTAGGAAATATACTACAGGTTTTGTTCTGTGTTATTTTTCCACAATACTACAGTACCCACAAGCCCGAGTGCAGCTCTGCAGAGAAGTAGCCTGTCACAGACATAAATCAGTATGATGAGAATTTCAAAACACTTTGTGCTACATTGGTAAACCAAACATAGCACAGGGGAAAAAAAGGGGTCAAAATTCATGCGTCACCAACATGTTTAAAACACGTGTGAGAGCTTCAAGTTCCTGTAAAGATTTACAGACTCAAGCTGCTCTTATTCACTTGCTGCTGTTCTGTCAAAGCTACTGGTCTCTTAAAATTGCCCAGAAGGTAAGTTTAAGTTCTGTGAGACAGTTTCTAACTCCCCCCTTTTCAGATAGAGATGCTTATAAAAGTGTTACATTTAAATGCTGTGGGTAAGCACTATTTTTCAGCGGATAGTGCCGGGATGGATTTTAACCTCTTTCTAAACCTTAACAAGTAGTCTTTGTGCAAAAACACAGCGCTCTCAAACAGGATGTGTAAAAATGAAATACTTCTTCTTCTTCTTTTTTTTTTGCAGAAGCATTGTGTAAGCAAATGATGTAACTCAAAACTCCGTTTTAACAGTATTAACAGTGTACAAAGGTTTCTCAGGACCGCATCGGGTCTGCGGTCACTCTTCTTGTTTCCAGTCTCTGCAAGATAAAACTGTGAATGAATGAGTGGACTTATAAGTGGATGAGTTTATTTAAAATTTAATGTCTTAATTTGTTTGGGTTTTTTTGTCTTCTGAGGTGCATCTTTGCATCCAATATAAAATATTAACAGACACGAGAAAGACTAAACACTAAATTAATTATATATCTCAATGATTGTCATGCTACATGTGTTTGAAAAAAAAATGCTGTCTGTGAAACTAGGCCACAGAGTTGTCAGTGAGATGACATTAGATCACCTTACAGCAACAAGACACACAAACGTGTCCACGGGCACCCACCCTTCCTCGTCAATGCTTTATGTGCATGAAACTAATTCAATTATGTCCCAGCACGTTTGTGTTTGTTTATCCATGTCACAGCAAAACCTGATTTCACTCCCCTGAGATATCACACGGGATAAGCAGATGTTGCATAGACCTCCACGACCCTGTAAGTTCCAAAGTCATGATCTGTGTGTGTGTGTGTGTGGTGGCTTGCTGAGGCATAGCATCAGTGGCAGCTTTTTTCCCCCTGCTTAGCCTGTGAGTAATGTTCAGACCAGAGCGCGGGGGCTGGGACATGAGGGTTCATTAACTCGGCTGAAGCCTGATGAGGTGGAAAACTCCTAACCTCCAATGTTTTAGCCCAGCAAAAGCTCCACTAAGGGACAATAATTTCACACGGCATGGTAAAAGGCCTGAGTCATGTAGAGCCTTCTTTCATTTTCAACCACTGATAAACAGATAATATGAAAAACATCAAAAATAAAGGTGCTTTTTAGTCAGTGCAAGCATATGATTTGAATACTACGCAAAGCAGCATCAGGTTACATTCTGCTCTGTAGGGAATACTTCCTGGCTTTGCTGTAAATAATGCAGTTGAGGATTGCTGTGTGTTGAAGGTGTAGCATGTGAACACATTGTGACCACAGCGTTTATGTCATAGAGGCTCCACTTGTCTCACTTAACCTTGAGTGGTAAGACCAGCAGGCTGAGGTCTGACCCATCAGGTATGGGTCAAGATGAAGCTGTAGGTCAACGATGGAGCGTTTCAGGAGAGCGTGTTTGTTGTCTGGCGAGGCTGAAAGTGATATTACACGCACAAATCAGAGTGACAGGGGGCTGTTATTTCTCAGAGATAAAAGCTTCAGTGCCCCGACCTTCTCAGTCCCGATCTAAAACAAAGTTTCACATGGGTCACAGGCTCGCATTTAGGGTTAAGAAATAGCATGCAACACTACTGCCGTGTTCAGCTCAGAGTAAAAAAACTTTCACTGAGAAACTAAAACTGTATATTATGAGTTCATTTAATTTGATAGAATAACTTCACGAAATTTGTCTATTGTCTTTGTTTGTGAGAGTTCAGTCTGTCCCAGTCTGACACAACAGCAGACAATCACACTCTGCTGCAGAGTAGACATTCCTGTTACACTTCTTTAAAGGGCGTATGCGTAGTGCACTGTAAGGTTATGTCTCTGATTCCATGTTATCTCACACACGTCAAGCCTCGTGCTCTCTATCTGGTTACAAAGTTACGTCACTTGGACCAAAAAAAAACCAAATTCACCTTTTCCGCTCATATATTAGCAAAACAGCTGGCCTGGTAACACCAGAGGACACCCTGTGGTATTGCGAAACAGCAGTTTAAGAATCTGGATGGGTTCAGATGTTACCTGTGTGTACTTTTGTACTTTTTTTCCTTTCTTGGTAATAAAAGTGTAAAAATGAAGCAATGTCAGGCCATGGGGCAATTTGTAATCTTTACTTATGCTTAAAAATAATTTAAGAGAGAGAGTTCAGATGGTACCCATCATGCTGTTACGCTACTGGTCACCAAAACACAGGGACAGGAAATTACTCGCTAATTAAATGTATTTTAAGCGATGATCAGAAAGTATGTGAGCACCTCTATAAAATCAGATATTTTGACAGTTTGGTGGTCTAGAGGAACCAAAGACACATCAGCAGTGATCTTATAGAAGGTCTATAAAACCATTTCTAGACAATTTGAGGTCTGCCACTTTACACTGACAAAGATTATTCACAAGCTAGAAAGAATTCAAGACAGCCACCATCCTCTGCACGCCTCAGGTAGCACGTTAAATGTTCAAGTTCATCTCGGCACACTTAGAAACAGACTAAACTAGTATGGCTTGTTTGCAGGGTTGCCAGGAGAAAGCCTCTTTTGAAAAGAACGTAGCAACACGGCGTGGGTTTACAAAGCTGCATCTAAACAAACCGCGAGACTTCTGGAGCAATGACCTTTGAAAAGGAAATACAAGAGCGGAGAAGTTTTGGTCATAATGCACAGAACACAAACACCTCATACCAGCTGTCAGAGTGATTATTCCAGCTTACAGCCCAACTGAAATGTGTGGCGGGACCTCGGTAGAGCTGTGCATAAACAAATGCATGCAAACCTCAATGAAATTTAAACAAAGCTGTAAAGAAGAGTATGCGTGAGGTTAGATGGAAATGATTTTAGAAGCTGCAAAGAAGCCGATGATTTTTATTTTATTATGTCCTGCTACGTTAAACCTTAGAATTGACAGAGGATGTGCATTCTTTTTCAATGACTGTGGGTGTATATTAAAACATGCATTGAGGTGAGAGTAATGGGAAGTTTTGTTGTTCCTTTGTGTGAAACTTTTAGCAGGTGGAGTATCTCTGACCAAGGACTCGTTTTAACTTCCGTAGCGTGTTTTCAATATTTGCCTTGGATCCCTTTCATATAATGCGTGTAAATACAGCACTGATTCAAGCATGTGAATCTTCTTTACTTCTAAACTGGGTTGGGAAAATGCATTTGAATTTATGACATTTTATTCATTTTTAAACACAAAGAAGCAAAACACGTTTCATGTTTTCAAGCTCATAGCCCAAGGCCTCGGGTAACAAACGAGAGTGTCACAGAGTGTTTTTTTTTTTCTTCCCCAGAGATCTCAGACAGATAAACAATAAAAGTAAAAGAGGTTTTTTTTTCAGTCCACATCATTTCTGATTCTGACAAGCTGATTAAAAAGGCTGGTTCTGTCCTGGGTGTCAGACTGGAGAACTTGGTGGAGGTGTCTGAGAGGAGAATACTAAAAAAACTTCTTTGTATCATGGACAACCCATCTCACCCCATGCACGCCTCTATGATGGACCATCGAAGCACACACAGCAAAAGACTGATCGCCTCTAAATGCAGAACTGACCGCCACAGGAAATCCTTCGTACTGGTGGCAATAAGACTATATAACTCCTCACTCTGGAGGTGATTTCCTGAGGACTAATAACAAGTTATTCTGTTCCCATTCAGACTGTGCGATATCACTCAACAGTTTTTCATTGAATGTTTGTTTCATCTCATCATCATGTGCTGCTACACTCTCTTCTATTCAATTGAACAACACTAGGACACTTTAGAATCATCTCTACTGACAGCTAAGCTATTTATTTTTCAGGATAGTTATTATTGTTACTTCTTCGAGTCACTTGATATTATATTTTGCACTATCCTATTGTATATTATTGTATACTAGCATTTTTATCGTATATATTGTATATATTGTATTTCTTATATTGTATGTATATCTTATTCCTCTGTCTCTCTTGCTGCATTGAGCATGTGTATGACAAAAGAATTTCCCTCGGGATAAATAAAGTTCTTCTTATCTTAACTCATCTTCATTGTCCCAAGAACAGCAACAATAGGAAAGCAGGGAAAGCTGGCTGACTGTTTTTAATGAAGCCCTTCCTTTAATACATCATCTCTTAAAAAGTTTGTACATTTTTCTTGTATACTCTGTTATTCTAAATTAAATAATTTAAACGTTCGGACAGTGTCGTACTGCTGAATAGGAATCCAAGTCAAACCCAGAATTTCTCAGGAATTTCTAAAAAAATCCAAAGTTTACTTTGAATCTTGAAAACACAAAGATATAATAAAACCTGTTCAGACACCAAATGTTTCACAGGTGTTTATTTTTTTTTTCGAATTATTATTTACTCTTTTTTTTTTTAAAATCTAGATAATTGATGAATGCTGACCTGTGTAATATTAGCTTCTTTGAGGTGCTCTACAATTAATGTCAGATTTTAAAAAAGTGATTCTAACTTGACAAAAGAGCCTGATAAAGCTAGCTCGGTCCAGCATCTGCAAAGAACTTTTTTGGCTGCGAGAATTCTTCCTTTCTTGCAGCACAATACAAAAACTCACAAAAACAAAACAAAACAAAACAAGAGGCTGAAATCAGTGAGACAATGAGACAATGAGATGCACATCAGTTCGGGAACTTTAAAATGTTAGTCCCCGAGGCTGAATCCAAACTACAGCTCAGTTGGAAATTGCAAAGTTGGAAAATAAAATTAAGCTCTTCACACACTGGCAGTCCGAGACTGTGTAAATGTCACTTAGGTAATAATACATAACACTGGCACTAAATCATAGCAGCAGGAGGGGGTTACAAGCAGTTCAAAAAAGCAGGAAGGAAAAAAAAAAAAAACTTCCCGTGCCCTATATTTGGGGATGAAGCCATTTTTCCTCCAGGGTGTTAAACCTCAGTTGATACTCATGAGTTCAGTTATGGTGCAAATGCCACGCAAGGCTGCGAGCTTCACGAGTGTACTTAGGTCAACCTTGTGTTTTGTCCAGAGGGAGATGATCCAGCCACTGAGTGGCAGTGTTGTTCCAGTGATGATCCGACAGCCGCGGAAGGAGGAGAGCGGCACCATGGGGAGCAGATTCATGTCCTACGCGCCTGATTACAACATGTTTAACATGCATTCAAACTCAATTTGTGCTTATTAACGGTGTGACAGTAGACAAGTGAGAATGGATGTAAAGCCTCATCGTGGCTCCAGCTCATTGGGAATAAAACCCTTGTACATCCGCATTTCTGTGCTCTCTTTCTTCCCTCTCTTGCCAGCCTGATTCTGTCTCATCTTTCTCACATCACCTCCGACTGTAAAACAGACAAGGCCTCCTGGCATGTGTCATTACCAATCCAAACCGTTTCTCTGTGACGTACTGTGTCACTCTGGACACTGCGACTGCTCTCACTCGGGCCAGCCATGCAGCAGGAAGCAGCGATCAAATATCGTGTAATTCATCTGAATTTGTGATGTTTCTGACTCATGTGAGCAGCACTTTAGCCTTAAGCTCAGATTGGCACAGAAAAAGAGGCAGAAAAAAAAGGATGGATTTGATATTTGGGCCTAATAGGAGGAGGATGAAACCAGACTGGACTTGATGAATTAAAAGTGGCAAGTAACACATTTAGTCCTAACTGCTGCCTTTGAGCAAGGCTGCACGTTTTCACCTTCCCCTACATAACCACAATAAACAATGTTAGAACATTCTCTAAGACTTTCATGTCTACAAAACCGGGGAAGAAATGTGAAACTTCTACACACTAATTCTGCGGTTTACTGGCTATTACATCAGGGGAGTTTAACTGAAGGTGAGTAATGTTAGTGGGTTTTCCTGGAAACGTCCCCCCTCTGTCACTATGACTGGAAGGATGAAGCCATTAGGCTGCTGGGCTCTCTCAAGAGCAGAGACTGGTCTGTTTTTTATTTTTTTAAGCTAACGGTTTAACACGTGGTGCAGATGTGTCACCTGCATATACACGAAGTCCTCTGCGAAGCGCAAACACTGAGCAAAGTTGCGGCGTGCACTTTAAAAATCATCAACCTCTTAATTTGACAACATAGGAAAACACTGATTTGGGAGCTGAAATGAGCCTTGATCGGCCTTTGCTTAGGTTTGTCTTTGTCGCAGGTTGCGCCCGAAGTGAAAGAGCTATTTAGGAATTCTTTGCAAACAATGCCCCACCTCTGCTCAGTGGAAGTTCACAGATTTGTCGTGCAATGCCCGCAGGAATACAGTGCATTTTCTGCTCTGCCGCAAATTTGCTTTCTGCTCCACTGATATTCTGTTGCCCGGTTTGTCGGGCATTGCACAGTCTCGTGTGATTTATCGAGTCTGATTGCAAGATGCGCAGTAATTCGCTGCACACCGCCACCATTAACAGTGAACAGGCCTATCTAACGCTTATTGTTCATTTCCTTGATTTCTTGCGGAGTAAATGTGTTCTCTGCAAACCTCTGACTCCACTTTCAACATATGCAACTTTACGCTCCGTTTAGTTGACAAACTTTTGTGCGCAAATGCGGAGCATTAAACCAGGTAGGTGCATGTGAGGATGTTGTCTCTGGTACGCCTCCATCACATCATCGCCCACAGTGTCACTTCTAACAGAGGAGAAGGCAGCAAACGCTTCCGTTTCAAGTGATATCTTTGGGAATGAAAAGGCAATATGAGCGAGAAGCCGGGAAAATGAGGAGGAATTACAACAAGGTAGCCACGCAAGGCACCGGGACTTGGAGATGATGAAACGGAAGCCCACTTTAGAACAGAGAGCCCTACAAATCTCACAAGTCCCCCAGTTTATCAAAGCCAATCCGGGAGGCAAAGCCGCCCCCTTCCCAGTCATCTCATGCCCTCACGCAGCTTCTCATCTCCACAGGGAAGTGAAGTTTGAAACCAGATAAATAGCTCACCCCATTTACCAGCAAGCTCAACACCTTGATTTCCCCTGAATATTTGTTCAGTGTAGCTGGGTGACATCTCATCTGGATTTTTTATTTTATTTATTTATTTATTTATTTTGCCTTTGCTTGTTTGCAGAAAGAGGTGCAATTGCTTCTAAAAATAGATCCATTGACCCACTTTTTTCTTCTTCAATAGGACTCACTGGTATTGTTAAGGAGAGGATAGATCGCATCCGAAATATCCACTCATCATCTTTTCAATATAATCTCAAGTTTATGATGACGTTTCCCTTTCAGTCAAAGGCTCAGCGAGGCCGGCTCAGGTTTCAGGTGTTGTGGTTTGATGATGTGTTTGAACGTAGACAACCTGGAAAGTGAAAGCAGCGACCTCGCCCGTTATAATGTTGGGCTGAGGGGACAAACCCTCTTAACCGTCGGTTTTGACCTTTTATAGACATGTTCATGAGCCACGAGCAACGCAAGGCACCTACAGTGATTTTTTCAACCATAATTGCTTGAAATCACATAATGCCTTTTACTTTCTCTGGTCACCACATCGTTGTGAATCTGTGAATCGCTTCCAGCAAGTACGCAGCTAAAAGCTCCAGCTCGCAGGCATGTTGGAACCTTCTGTTTGCAAACATGTTTTTAACCCCTCAAGATTCTGACCCCGAGTGTTCATAATGAACTAGCACACGTGTTTTCACACAGACAGTCGAAATCTGGTCCAGGAAGAAAAAAAAAGTCTGAAAGTCTGAAAACTGAAGCTAATCTGGAAGTGCTCAAAACCTGCTGTCCTTCTAATGGCCAGCAGGAGGCGACTGCAGGAAGCAAGACTTTAAACCAATTAATGGTGTGGCACAGATGCAACTCCGCTTGAGGGAACGATGTCACATTGACGTGTTTCCCTCATTTGTCCAAAATAAATTTCTCCCAACGGAGCCAATAAAGGCTAATCTAATCTAATCTAGTCTAAGAAGTCTGGTTTTATAGAAGCAAATTGGAAAACTCCGCCAGTTGCCTTATGTATGACCTCAAATATACACTCATCACATTTGTGACGAGTGTATTTTCCTGTCCTGTTGAACCAAGCATGATGTTCACCTCTCAAATTATAGTCCTCATTAGATTAAAAGTAGATGATGACACAGGGTATGCTGCAGGGTGGGCCCATCTTTAAATTGACAAGTTGCAGCCACAGGAGTTGCAGTGGCCCTGTTTTTAACACATCAGTCACTCTTGAGCTGAAAATAACACAGCAACTGTTAACTAAAAAAATATATGTAAAGAGCTAAAAATGAGTTTGATAGAAAAATACATTTAAAGTATACTAGTACTACTACTACTACTACTAATAATAATAATAATAACTGACTGAGGGGTAATGGGAAAACATGACTTAATTAAAGTAATTAAAATATTCATTTAAAGTAAAAAAAAGAAAAAAGAAAAAAAAGAAGCAAACCCCCCCTAAAAGTAAAGAAAAGTGTTCTCTGGTCCAAAGTACTGGGGTGTGATCATTTTCCCTTTCAGATTCTTATGTTTGAAGTTCATTGTTCTGATTTTTGATATTTTATATTTTGTGCCTGAATGTTGGATTTGTGTTTTGAGTTCTTTCACCCTCTCACAGCTGGAATACGCTCCAGTGTCCAGGCCTCTCACGTCTTTGGATCTCTGTTTAACTTGAGACTGATTGAGCCACAGTAAAGGCTTGCTTTTATTTGTTCTCTTGTCCTACATTTGGGTCTGTTGTCTTCCTCTTAACTGTAGCTAAACAGAGAAACAGCATAAAATAAAGTGAAGTCACTGTTGAATCAAACAGTATTACTTAATGTCTGGATTAAACCAAAGGAAATCGGAAAAGGCTGTAATAAACAGGAGAGGTGGTGCCCATCGGGTTCTTGGCTTCACCTGACGGGGACGTGATGTTTTTCAGATGGAAAGGTTGGGAGCTTCTAGCTCTACAGAGAAATGCATGCTTGTATCTCGTAGGCTGATTAGCTTTGTGTCTTAGGAGAGGTCAAGAGGGGAGGGCGACGAATGGCTCGTACCCAAAACGTTCTGCTTTTAGTTTGACTTTTTTTCTTTCGGGTTGATTTACTGAGAAATCTTTGTCAGGTGGAGTGACAAATCAAACACGGCAAAAGGGAGCTTTCAAAATCTTCCAAAAGGAACAACAAGGTTGACAAAACAACAGCAACCACATCCAGCATTTCTTTATTATGAGCCTTCCTGCATGTTGTAGGATATACACATGCTATTTTTAAAGAGCTGCTAAACCCACATTACCACATCCTCATGAATCGCTCTGGAATAATAAAAACTAAACATTTTCTCCAAAGTGAGCTGCAAGTCATCTAATGGGAGCGATGATAGATGTAAAATCCTGGACAACTCCCCTGACACCTTCTTGTAGATCTGAATCCAGACAGTGTGCTCTGAAGTGCTGCACTTTCATGGGAGAAAAAAAAGAGGCCTGCTCCTATGGCAACAGAAAATCAGTTAAATGAAGACAAACAGGAGGCCTCTGAACCTCCACCTACGCGCACACTAAAAAACACAACCTCCTTTCACAAATCCATCAATGTGGTAACTTTGTAGACTCGCTGAATGCTAATGGCTCGTAGCATGCAGCGCTTAAATAGGTCACGACTGGGAATAATTGTATTAACTGCTGTAAATAGAAATAAACAGGGACAAGTGAAGAACAGTAATGGCTCGTCGGGATCTATTCAGACGCTTTCTCAGAAAATGGTGGAGAAGTCTTGAGGGAAGCACTCAGTGTCACATTCTGACTTTTTCTAAAAACTGCCATCTGCTTAAGAAAGCCAATTACAAGCAGAGAGACGGGAAAGAAAAGGGGGGGGAAAAAAACGTATTCAAGACTGGAAGTTTAAACCTGATAATATTCTTTAGAAAATGAGGCTCAATGATGTTCACTCATATCTGAATAACACAGATAATATGACTTTGAAGCTATTATTGCACTTTTTATTTTTTACCTTACATCTCTGAGCTATTGTACAGAATGCATTAAAATGTGATTAAATGAGCTGTAATTCAGGGCGAGACGTCGGGGGGACATGAGCAGAAAGAATTCCTCCGTCCGCTGTCTCTCTCCCTCTGTTTTTGTGGCTCTCCAGTGTCAGAGAGTCATGGCTGAAACGACGCCAAGAACGTACTGTTCCCCGAGCAGCCCACAAACACGTGAACAGCGGAGGCCTTTGCGGTGAAAACTGCAGGAAGTCGATCGATTCTTCAGTCGGCCAAAAGTGAATTCAGCTGCTCGGATGTTCGTGCACAAACACGTTTGCGCTCATGCGCTTGAGCAATACCACACCACAGCCGCAGTCACATAAATTCCTAGCAGCTGTTATTTTCTGGTTTTCTTACAAAAAATCTCTCGTGTCCAGGGAGCTGCATTTACTCGACAGCGCATTCGTAATAGTCGTTGGTCAAGCTGCTCTTCTCTCTCCAGCTGACAAGAGCAAGGTATTCTTTAAATGTTTGAACAGATGGCTCCCGAGAAGTCTGGAGGTAAAAATAAAAACATGTGCACGAGGTTTCAAGGCTCAGAATGCCATGTATTCTTCATCCCTTATCTCCTCTGGGATCCTTGCCTGGGGGCTGATGGTTTTGGAAGCACATGCACACTCGTCCAGAAACAACAGCATAATGGTAATATATAATTTTGAGGTTGCCAACAGTATAAAAGCATTCCACCGTGTGCAGCACATGCAAATCATGACTTAAAAGAGCCAAATTATATTCTGAATATCTACAGAAACATCGAATTAAAATCTGAGTCCAAACTGAAAACCTCCTTCGGTCGTGTTCCATTCACTGACAGACCTACACCAAGACATGATCTTATACATGTGGCAGTAACAAAGCACCAAAGCTTTACTGGCTGGGGATTGGATTATCCTCTTGCAGTATCAAAAATTATTTAGAGAAGAGTAACTTTTGTATTTTTGCCTCTGTACACCACCACAGTGGATTTTAAATAATCAATAAACATGTGACTGAAGTGCAGACTTTTATCTTTAATTCAAAGGCTTTAAGAAAAGTATTGCATTAACAGGCATTTTTAGACACAGTCCCAATTTTGCGAGCCGCAGGTGCAATCATGAAAAGCTGTTTCTTGGCCAGGTGAGGCCTGTTCACCTGTTTTTGTGGCTCTAAAAATGGGGGCTCTGCATAAAAATAGCTTTAATCCCTAAATGTTTAAAGTTCAAGCACATCCAGTCCTTGTTTGATTGATGGTACGTTGGCTAAATCACAAAAAAACAACAACTCTGGACCTGACTGTATTTGCACAAATTTACAACTTTGACAAATTTAGCATCTTTCAGCAACAGCAGGGCATCTTGACAATGACGACCTTTTAATGTCGGAGAGCTGAGGAGGTGCAGTTAGATGTGTTGTGCCGGTGGCTGTGTTTACCTGCTCTTTGACAAAAATGTGAGCTTCTTTTTCAGCAACTTTTTTATTGAACGCCGTGCAGTGATAGAGTACTTTTGTCAGCGGTTCTTCCACAAAGAGCACATATCACACTTTCATTCTGAGGGCTACAAAAGACTAATTAGTCTAAATGTTCCACATTGGCTAGGATGAACCTTACAGCAGAAACAATGACTTATTTACTGAAAGACAAACAAAACCATTTGAAAAGTTTTGCTCGGCTTTTTGGAACTTTGTGAAAAATTCTGGCAGAGATTCAGTCCGAACAGATGATTGTTGTGTACCATGCAGTGATGTTGTTGTTGAATTTTGAGCACTTTGTTTGCCCAAATGTGTATTGTAGTGGGTGAAATGCAATACACTGCTGAAAAATGTTGTAAATATTTTGGCACATGTAAAGTTTAATCTAAACAACTCAACATGAGCTCGACCAAATGTGACGAACCAAGAGTTTAGCAGGTTTTTCTGCAGAAAGATGAAAACTCCTTACATAATATTACACAGCAGCATTTCCAAGGGTCTACTCAGAGCATCCCCAGGGGCCTGTGGAGACATTACTCACCATGCTCAAGGACTGAATATGACTCTTCTTCGTATCCTAAATCATCAGGCTGGAGAAAAACATTTGACAGAAAGAAAACATAGATCTCTGCGGTTTTTCAATGTATGCCCGGGGAACGTGCGAGATGAAGACGTAGTGTGAAGGGCGACATGTATAAAACATGAGCAGATTGGGAGCGAGGTGAACTCTGAGCACTGCCTCGGAGAACAGACTAAATATGAAGTGTGTGTCTGATTTATGACCCTCTAACCTTTTCACCTGAAGATTCAAAGCTGCCACATTATCTTTTTAAAAATCAGAGAAATCTGTGCTGGTTTACACTTTGCAAATCCTTACATTTTTCTTTCTTCTCTCCCTGAAAACAGTGCTATGAATTAGCTCATGCTGTGTACCTGCTACAAGACAGAAAGGACTGTGCTTCCATTCTCACAGGAGAGCCACTTAGTGCAGCTACAACATGTGCATCCATCGTCACATGTGGCAACAAAGGAAGCCTTTGTTGTGAAGATACAGCGAGGAGCTTTTTCGAAAAAGTAGACACGGTTGTGGAGGAACGCGTGAATATCATATGTGAGATCCGTGTTAGGGTGTATTTTCCCATTAGCTGCCGAACATAAACAGATCATTGCGCGCATCCCATTGAATCCCATGTCAAGTCGTCGCCACTAAACCGATGCGAGATGAGAGAGCTGACAGCGTCGCAGGAAGACACATTACTATTTCAGCTGCTGTTGCTGCTGCTTCCGTGCTGCTGTGCAACCATTTTGAGTCATCCCTGAGTCCTGCTCTTAATTGTTAATGATTTCTTCAAATGCGAGCGGATGTCTCGCACGCTTTCCCCCCAAGAAGGCGCCACATTCCAAGATGTAAATCTGAGGTGAAGCCACAAATTAGCTTTGTGCAGGATGGCGAGTGGATATTGTGAGAATGCGAGAGCGTGCCGAGAGCGCGAGGGTGTGCAGACCTGAATCACAGACTAGATTTTTAAAAATGACTTTGATCGTGTAGTTGTGAATTATTTACCAGGGAACTGGAAAGCATCTGAAACACGCGTGGCCACTCAATGATGAGGAGGTAATGCAAAAAACACGGAAAGCAAGGTTATCCTTAAAAGGGCTTATTAAAGTTTAACGAGGAATAGGGGTGGGCTTCTAACGACATAGGTGACTGTAAATTTCATGTTTTTAACTCAGGTTTTCCAGGAAGGAGCTGCAGAAGGTGTAAATACAGTTACCACAGCATCTTAATGTAGGGGACAAGGCATACAGCACAGGGACTCCTTTTTTTACCTGCAGAAATATAAACACCTGAAATGATTCATTAAATGCAATTAAAAAAAAAAACACTATAAGACTAAAAAAGTTTAATTAAAAGTTACTGATTGCATTTTAATCAGGGTGTAATATATGAACAGTTAATTACCTGTTAAATGAATTTTAGTCACTGTTGCTGTAAACATAACAGTGACACGTTAGTAAGTCATAAAGTTGATTTCATTAATGTGTGTGTCCATCAATCACAAGGTTGCTGGGTTGATTCTTTCTTCCACTGGACGCAGCAAATATTTTAGAGAGGTAAAAATTAAACGTATATTGAAAATATTAAAGAAATTAGACGAATATTAGAGGTTTATAGGCTACAACAAGGGCAAGAGCAGCAGCTCAAGCAATAATATTGCTCTAAATAGTAAAGAGTGATGAAGGATCTTCTGCAAAGTAAGCATGTTGATGAGCAAGAAGAATAAATAATCATAATTCCATAATCCCACTAAAGGGAGCAGAGAGGTGTGTGTGTGTGTGTGTGTGCATGTAGGAGGCTAGAGTGTATCACACAACAGGAGAGTTGTTTATGTCAGTGGGAGGAGGTGAGAGTCATTTACAAGTCTGATGGCCTGTGGTCAAAACCCGCTCCTGAGCCTCAGTCGGTCCTGATTTCACACTCCTGCTCTGTGACGGTACGAGTGTGAAGACACTGCGTTGGAGGTGTGTTGTGTCCCCGATGTTACTGCGTGATCTCCCGCTGATTCTGCTGTGGTAGAAATCTTAAGTAGCGGAAAGGATTCTTGTTAGACGTATTGTTTTTCTCCCTGAACGGAGAGCAACGAGGCCTGGGAGGTGTGCTGGGTTATGGCTTGCATATTGTTTGTCAAATTAAAAATGCTCCACCAGGTTGCAACAGCCCAAACACGCTCCCGAGGTCCAGTTCAGGGACTGAAATTAGATCGGCTGCTTGTTTATATTCTATAATCAGTCTACTGTTAAAGAGGTGTTCATATTTAAAATGCTCAGGTCAACACATGTACAGTAGCTTCTCTTACTACTGTACAAAACTGAAATTCTACAAAGTGGTAGAACTTTGTGTTTACGAAGTAGACTTCTTGAAGCGTATAAATCGACGTTAACAAGCTCAAGCCACGAGGATACCAAAGAATACTAAGACACCGAACTTCGTGGCTCTACAAAGTTATAAACAAAGTGCTAAAACTCGAGTTGGGCACTTGTCAGCTGGTGACTTCTTCATTGTAATTACCTGCCTGTAATAAGGACAGTCAAAGAAGGACAGGTTGCCAGGAGACTGAAAGAGCAGAAGGAAGGCATTAACACTGACCTTTAGCAGACGACAAGGTAAGAAAATGAAAATTATGCATCACGTTGTTCAGGCCGTGATTTGGGGACGAGAGAAAAATAATACAGAAATCATTCGCTATTTAAAGAAGCAGTTATGATATAGACCAAGTCACCAAGAGCAGGTGGTTGAATCTCTGTTCTGGTGGGTCATGGTGTAGACAAACCTCACACTGCTGGTCTGTTTGAAGATCAGTGCTTTGGTTGGATTTTTCTGCATGTATATGTTGATAAGCAATCGACCGGATGTACCATAATGAAGCCTGAGGTGTAACATTTTGCCCCTCACCACGTGAAGTCACGACTGGTGTTTTGTTCGTTTTATGTTGACAGCTTTAACTTTTGAAGGTTTCAAACTATTATGATCATATTAAGTGTACTTAAAGTGAAAATTAGATTAGATTAATTAGACTAGATGAAGGTTAGCAGTTATCAGTTTAACCTGATGATGCTCTTTAGCATCACTTGGTGTTGTACAAATTTAGACAATAGGGTTTGAAAAGAAGTCACTAGAGATCACGTGACATCTGTTATATTATAGATTGAAGATATCTAAATCTTCACAGAGCATGGCAGGGACCTAGTTGTACTGATGTTCACAGTGTAAGACTAAAGGACCAAACACAGGCCAAACAAATCCCTCCTCCTCCTGCAGTTTTGGTATAGGATCAAACATCCAGTATGGATGTCTTCATCCAAATTCTCATACCGCCACCGATGCTCTGGTTGTTACTGAGGTGAGTCATTTTGCCTGCTGTCTTGTTACGTGAGGTTCCCACACTCACCAAATCCCACTTTAACCGCTTGTTCGCATATGTGCTGCTTTGCTGAGCAATTTTCTGTATCCTCAGCGTGGCCTGCTGTATATTCAGGTGATTGATGTCAGGTGAAAACATTTACAACCTCTTCGCTAACAATAACTCAGACTCTGAGTTATCGTTTTACTGTTTCCAGAAATCTGCGCGAGACATCTGATAGGGTCAAAAGTAGTTTACCGCTGTTGGCTATCGCTCTTTGGCTGGAGTACACACAAAAACGAAAAGATACTGAACGAAAGCGAGCTCGCATCAAATAACCAGAACAGATGCAAGCATTTCAAACATTTCAAAGGGCTGCAAGGGGAGGCAGGCATAGTGACCTCTAACCAGAACATCAACATACGCATGAAGTATAAAAAGCCCTAATATTACCAAATTATCTGCACAGATTCTCGATTTCCCCTCTAACATTAACAAAATCTTATTTCAACACGTCATATTGTATTGCTCTGTGTGTAATATTGCTGTTTATCTAAATGTAAAAATACAAATTGGCTTTTGAAAACTCGCGGTTAAAACCAGAATATTAAAAAATTTAATAATCAAACCATAAAAATGAATTTAAGTGCAGTCCTCGAGTGTCTGATCTCTTTTCGAGTACTGATGTCGTCTTTATGCCAGCTCATCCTAAAATCACTTTTACACTTTTTCCTCCTGATAATTCTTTACCTGCCTGGGATGTTTTGGTGATGGAAAAATATCTGAATAAATGTAATAAATAAATAAAATGCTTTGACAGTTAGTAAAAAACAAAAGCAATAAAAAAAAAACCCTTTACTGTGAGAAATTTCATGTTGGAACTATTTTCTTTCTGTTCTGTCCTTTTGGAAATTGAAGTTTGTGTTTTAACAGCGTTTCAGTGGTGAGTGATTGTAGGAACTATTTTCTTTCTGTTGTCCACAAGAACTAAAGGAAGTGTGCACAGTCCTGCTCACCTGTTTAGGCGGCCATATTTGTTGTTTTTCTGTGTTCTTTATGCCTGTTTTGGTTCATCACTGCTCAGGCCTAGTCCACACGTAGCCAGGGTTTTCCAAAAACGAATATCCGCCCCTGAAAAAACTTGCATCCACACCACCTCGTTTTTAAAAAAACTGCCCACACGTAAACGCATAAGGGCATTGTTAAGCACATTCATTGACATGCCAGACCTGTAGGCGGCAGTAGTTCCCCGTATCCTATCCAGTCAGGTTAACATTTTGCCTTCCTGCTTACGTTCAACAAAACATGAAACCTGTAAAAACAAACAAGCAAAAAGTGCTTGGACAATTGATAACGCGAGCGCAGCTTTGAGGGCATCCATGCTGTAGTGCAAACACAGATCGCAAACCTGATGTCAGCATTTGTGTCGCAGAAAGTGACGTTGCGGATCGTAAAACTCCGGTTATGTCTGTCCACATGCAAACACTGAAAACAGAGAAAACGCAGATCTTCACTTTGGCCGGAGTTTTTAAAAAGATACGTTTTCGTGCCGCAAAACTGCGTTTCCGTGTAGAAAAATATCTTCATTTTGGGAGATCCCCGGCTACGTGTGGACAGGGCCTCAGTCTTTATTGATGCCTCTGTTGTTTTAAAAAATGCTACATAAATACATTTTACTTCCTTACTTATTGCATTAAACACTGGAGAACCAGTGTTTTGGATTTCTTAAAGCATCCAGATTATGATTTATGAATAAAAAAAATAATAACAAGGAAAAGCAAAGTTTTTTTAAATGTAATTGTTTTATTTAAAAATTTGTCCAGTGAAGCAGCTTGTGTAATGATTGGGGGAGGAAGCTGGTCTGCTGTGCTGACTCTGTGTCAAACTGATGAAAATATAGGAACAAACTGCATTTTGTGCCCATTGTAGTGTTGATTGTCTGCTCGGTAGAGATATATTTAAAAGAGCTTTTTTTGGAGGGAGTTTGGTAAAGTCAGTAACAATGACAATGAAGTGGCCTTAAAGAGAATAAGATGAAGTTTTTCGACGAGCAAATCATTTACAATTGACAAGTTCACTAAAAGCAGTCGTAACATGACATTTTCAGTTTGAGAGAGAACACTGAAGGAGAGCTCGACTGCTGAACCGCGGTTCAATCACTGCACAGCTGTTACACGAGGCCTTGGAGACACAATCAATAATGTTGATTACACCATAAAACACACGGAACTGAGGGAAGAAGTAAAAGCTCAAAGAAACAAAGATGCGCTACTGTTTACACGGGATTCTTGGCTCGAGTCACTTCTCTTCCTTTGATTTTCTTTCGGTCAGTGATACAAGACAACATGTTTTTCTCACACTTTCATAGAATAATACGTATGTGGCATCTATCTTTAATTTATTCAGTTTACAGTTGCTCCTGCTGCTTTTTTCCACCCACTGACGACTTCCTGCAGCTGCAGCAAACCAAGTCGATTACAGGAAATGTGTAGATTTTGCATTTTCACATTTTACGGGAGCTGTTTGGTGGGGTGCACGGTGGCACTGCGTAGATGCTTTTTCTCTTAATCCACTCTGTGAATGGACTCAGTCATGATAGCACACACAACCTGTGACATTCAGCTGTTTACACACAAATGTTGCGGTGGTAATCCACAAAATCCGTCTCAAATCCCCTTAATCACAGATGGTTGAGCCTGAACAAAACACCGTTAGTTTCAATCACACATTCAGGAGCATCTGAGCAACCGGAGACCTCGACCTCACAGAGGATACGGGAAGACTGTTAAGAGCAGGTTAATGGGGCGGCTTAATTTATGCGCTTTTGATGTGCCGTTACACTACGGTCAGGCACGGATAAATGAGTGTTATTTTGAAATATACTTTTTCTTGGTGAATTACGCAAAACACAGAACTGGAAAAAGATTATATTATTATATTATATATATATATATAGGTATATTCATTTGTACCACTACACAAAAAAGAAAGGTTTGTGGTGTTTAATAAGAGGAGAAATGCAAAATAAGCCATTATATTTTGTTGTACAGTTACATAAATTTAATTTGAAATGATGAATTGCAGCAGCTAAATTTAATTAGTCGTTTTTAGGCTCACAGTTCATCAACAGCTGTATTTCTGGCAGAGACATGGAGCTTACTGGGTGCTGGTGGATGCGGGTGAATCCTGGGGCGGTGAGGGGTTTAAAAACAGCAGGTTGCAATGACATGCTGGAGGGAGAGATGGGAAATTTTACAACAGACTGAGAGATTTGGGGGCCAAGTTCAAAGTCTCCACACGGCTTCCAGTGTGGCCGTTTTCTTGGTTTTAATATTCTGTCACGTGTGCTGTTTAATCTGTGATTACGTCACAGACTACAAACTTGTAAAGAGAGCAGGGTTTAAGTTGTTTCAAAAAAGTCCCAAATTTAAAAGTGAAGAAAAGCCAGCCATGAGTCTAGAGTTCCACGTCCATGTCCAAGCCCAAAGGCAGTTCATAAAGACAGGAGCATGACCAGCAGAATTCATGTCCTTTCTTATTCTATATTCATCAGGTTGTGCACCATGAATTCCCCTCCCAGAGTGAGAGCATCACAAGTTTAAAGTGCAGCCCTAAGTTCTTCTGGGCACCCAGGCAGTCCGTTCTCTGTCATTTGCTTTCCTGCGATTTTGTTCACTTCCAGAAAAAGAAGATGATCTCTGTTTGGACCCAGTGGAAGAGATCCCTTCTGTGAGTGCAAGGAGACATTATAGGACGCTGGAGCGACCAGTAAATGGTCCAAAGTTCCACGAGAAGGTGGCCTTAAATACGTGATGGGGCAGGACCTTTTGGTTATACCTCATAAATAAGACGTGTATGATGCAGGGCAGCTTGGGCTGACGACTTGAACCTCCTGGCTTTGCTGCTTGAAGCACAGCTAAGTTAAAATAATAATTGAAAAAAAAAACAAAAAAACCCCAACATCTTATTTTGGAGCAAAACGACTGCTTTCAGTTAAGCATTGCCCACAAAAACAGTCTGGTATGTGACCTCTTGCATTCATACAAGCAAGTTGGAAAGATGTTAAATAGAAAAACTGAAATAAAATGCTAAATACTAACAGGCCAACCTTTATTTAGCTAAACTTCAACTTGGATCTTTTTTTAATTGTTAATTAATTAAAGAAGGAACTTTCCCATTTCACAATCTTCTTTGAAGCTTGTGAAATGAGGAGCGCCAGAAAAAGTTTTAAAACCACTGAACCGGAGTCAAAGAAAAGCTCTAAAGTCACAATGATTCAAATTACAACGAAAGGATTTTGTGGCACACTGAAAATAAATTAGGGCCAAACCATCAAGTAGATGTTCAACTATTCAAATAAATTAGTGGAAACTTTAAGCTGCATGAAAAAAGATCACTGAAGTCAGTGGAATACGTTTTACTAAATATTTCACTCTGGACCAAAGAGGTGGACTGTAGCGAAAGCAAACTGGAAGCTTGTTGGGTTTGAGCTGTGCATCAACCCAACTCAACAATACCAAAAACACACAAAGCTCCTGACCACACTGCAGCAACAAATGGCACAAAGCTGCACCAGCTCAGCAGAGGAGACACGGTGAAGAAACCAACGTGTGAATTTTATGATAGATTTGAGGTGCAGAAGTTCAGACATCTGAAGGCTTCAGTAATTCAAGCCAAGGAGGAGGAGTTGGATGAGTTTGGAGTGTCTGAGCAAAACAGTGATGAGGGAGGGAAAGAGGGAGGGAGGGGCGACTGGTTTGATGTGAATAATTTATCACTTGTGTTTCCACTGCCTTTGTTCTGTGTCCAAAGAATCCCAGTTTTAAGTTTTAATAGCATTTGTGGCTGGACTTATTATGTGTGATCAAATAATTCTCAGTCATGGGATTAAAAAAAAAAAAAGACTATTCTTTTTTTCCTAGCGGTGTAAGTTATCGAGGCCACATGGGTAAAGCCAATTTCTCTCTACCCTTCACCCTCTAATTTGAATTTTGCAAAACATACAGACACGTCTTGGGTATTTCAGTGGATGTGCATTCATCAAAGCTGTTCAATCTTTCATTGATTTAAACATTTACTTTGGTAAAAATTCACATTGTTAAGCTTTACTGGAAATAACAGATGGATACTGTACACTGTGTTAATTCTTAATCTGGCTGTGTGACAGGCTTGCTAGACTCTTTTATTCAATATTCCCACGAAAGGACTGCATCCAAGTAAGATATACTAGTCTGTCTTCATGCAAGCTTCATGCACAGTCCATATATTGTGCTTTAAAAGCCTCTTAGAAAAAAAGGATGTCTACAAAAATTCACACTACAAAGACGGGAAAAGTTTTCTATAGCTGAAACAAAGGCATTAGCTTGGGAGCTGGCAATTGAGATAATTTTAGAATTTGATGTTATCTCGTTAAAGTGTAATTATCACATGGGTGATATGTTAAGAGAGAAATTCAAATAAAAAAAATGAAGCATCTCGTTTCATCATTTGGGCTTAACGGTTAAACTCTGACGTCTGAAGTTTCCAGCACGGACTGATTTCTGAGAGGAGTCAGGCACTTCTCTGGTGTGTTACCACAGGCAAACGTAAACTAAACAAAAAAAAATTAAAATGGGCTCATTTGTATTTCTAGAGCTGACTTGAGCCGGTTTAGATAACATCAACAAACAAGAGTATTTAACACACCGCCTACTAAAAAAGAAATCTGCTTTAAAACTCATGAAAGTTACAAACACGTACCCCGGGATTTACTTCTGCAGCTGATTAAGCTTATATGGAAAGACTGTGTAAAAATAAAATGATAAAATAATGACAATTATGAAAAAAGAAAGTAATTATGCTGGCTGGTATGGTATTATACAATTTTAGACGTGTAAATGAGACAGTGAGAAGCACAAACAAGGAGGATGGCTAGCTAAGGTTCAGCTGATGCAATTTAGCATTAATTAGCTAAAAGCAATAAGCAGATTGTTAGATATAAGTAACACATATTTAAGAAAAATGTTGTTAAAATAAACCAACTTAATAGTTTCCTACAAGTTCTAATATTTTTTGTTTTAAATTAAGATACATAAGGAGGGCAAAATATTAGGAACACTTCAGTGTAACACGGTGCAGTAGTCTGGGGGTAAAAAAATAGCTGGGAAACACCAACCTATATTGTACCAAAATCTTTTCCTCTTATGAAGTCGTTACCTGATACAACACACTCCTGTTTGTAAGCACTAAAAACATGACTGGTTCACATGGAAACACTCAGATCCATACCTATTAAAATCTTATCTGTGGAGTTTAAAGTATAATTGGTAGCACTCAACGATCCCACCAACTGTCAAGGAAACAAGAAAGCGGTTTTCATTTTTGCGCCCACTGCTCCGGCATTCAGATTTCCTCAGCCGGCTTAATCAGTCGGCCTGCTTTAGTGTGAGAATGAAAGTTCACACCGAGACACAAGGTTTTGCATTAAATCCACGGACGCCTCTCTGCCGCTTACCCTCAGGTCAAGAGGTGACAGCTCAAAGAGCGCCTTAAATCATGAGAACTGCTTTACCTTTCAGTGGAGCTGGAGAAACGCACCTACATTAAGTCAGTAAAGTCTGAGGATTTATCCGGATCTGAACGCTTCCCTCTGCGCTGCATATAAATGGATTCGACTCGGTGGGTTCAGCTTGAGCCTGACAGACTGCGAGGGGTGGGTGATTGAGCTGCACAGGCCAACAAGCAGCAACTGCATCATTACCTTTTCATACTAGAAAACATACATTGCGAATTAAACAAAAGGAGCAGGTTCACGGCTCTGATTTCATGTTCGGGTTTAAAGTGATAACAGAAAATCCTGGCATGCTCTCAGCTCTAGTCAATGAGGTCACGCTACATTTAAAGTAGAACCGCTCTGCTGTTGTTGCTGTGCACTGTGGGGTCAAGAGGTCAACTTCATTTTCCACCCTATAAAATCGGAAATTGGTGAGCAGCTAAAACAGTGAGAAAAGGAAACTACATTTGGATAAGAACAATAAAAAACAAATCCAATATGTAATGCATGGCTACCAATAAACGCGCTGAAGAAATACAGCCTTTAAGTACATATTAATGAGTTGACCTTTGTCTTTGTATTATTGGCTTGATTTGCAATAGCTGTAATTAAAAGTGGCAAAAAAGAAGGCTCTAAAATTGATGAAAGCGATGTCGCCGTAACCTTTGGATCAGAACATAGTCTGTGGTGGGTGGACTCTGCACACTCAAGTTTCAAATGTTTCTAAGCATTTATTTTAAAGATGCTGCCTCTGTGCCTGTATTACCTGCCGTTTGTCTCAGCATACACACAGCAGACATACGAGTTAAGCTTGGGAAGAGTTTTGCAAAGATTGGGTAATTCCACATAAAATGAACCAAATCTGAAAAAATTAATCAGCTGAATTTCTTTTTTCAAACTTTTCTTTTGCATATTTAAATAAACCGTATAAAATGTTATCTTCATATTACCATTCTCTGAGCAAAGGTTCTCAAAGTAAAATAGCAAGTGGGTTGAAATTTCAACTTCTGAGCCCTCATAACTAACCAACTACAGGAGAAATCCACATGAAAGATCCTGGGCTGACAAACACATTCATGCTCTATTAAAAATCCCAACCACATTCTTTTTACACCCACTCAAAGTGCCAGAATCCACAGACACAATCAGAGTTTTTGCAATCATGATTTATTAAAATAAAAAGGTCTGAGTATCAGCATCATGGAATATATCATCATTTTAATAAACCTTCTTATCTTATAGAGGAAGAGAAACAAATGCTCAAAGTTCATTTTGGATAACTTAGCTTATTTTAGCATGTGGGACATAATGTGGCTGGTCAAAAGTTATGGCATATGAAAAGTCTCCATTTTACCCAAATTTTGGTACCAGGCTCATCTTCTAGCTTATCTGTAATTCCTCTGTTTTAAAATAATGTTAATATTTTAACGCAGTAACCCTAATGTTGATCCTCAGAGTTTTTTGTAGAACTGCAATCATTAAAAATCAGATTTTGTCCCAAACTCTTCGAATACCCAGTTCTGGACTAAATCAGTTTTTGACAGAGCCAAAATGTGTTTTTTAGCCTAGGAAAATTGAACTGGGTTATAAAAGACTCTGGGAACACACATATTTAGGAAATTGGATGATATTTTCTTACCTTGAAGCTATTTGCTGAAGTGCCCTAAACATTTGAATAATTTTATTCCTAATAACCACTAGGGGGCGACTCTTCTGTAGGAAAAGTTTCTCAGTGCCCTTCAAACATGTGCTCAGTTGATCTAATGGTGATCATGGTTTCACTCTCTGGATGCAAGTCTTGGAGCCTATCACAGTTGCCATAGGGCAAGATTCAGACACAAGTCACCAGTTGTGTTGTAGGGCTAACACGGGAAAAAAGACAACCATTCACACCTAACGGCACACCTGCTAACTGCATGTTTTTGGATTACAGGAGGAAACCTTGGAGAGAACTCATAGGGAGAACATGCTAACCGCCGTTAAGATAATATTATTATTATTAGAGTTAAAAATGAGGGTAACGCAGGGTATGCTGTAGGGCGGCCTGTCATGTGACTGATGAGTCACTGTTCTATGAGTAAGGTGATGCTTGAACGTTTTTTTAGTATTAGCAGGCCCTTTCTGAGTGTGGGATTGGCTTTAGGCTGATTCAGTGCTTGGTATGGACATTTGGACTGTAATAATGCAATTAGCTGACCAATAATTCGGCTGTTGTGCTGTTAATTTTACTAACAGCCCATCAAAGACATCTAAACTCCAGTCTTGTCTCTAAGATTTTATTAGCCTGTTGTTTAGTGCCAATTTGCTAGTATCTACCTTGGATAAAACTTGGTAACCAAGCAAGCTGGCCCTGGCTTCACTCTTTCATTATCACTTATAAAAACAACATGGCGATTGCCATAAAACTAATAAACATTTACAGCTACATCATCTTTTACATACAGTCTATGATGTAGCTATTAACTTCATGAAAAATCGTTCTAATCAGCTACATAATTACTATTACCTAAATAAGATGTTTCCACAGCCTAACATCTTGTTTTACAGCGCAGAAGTGGTTTATCGAACATTTTTCGTCTTAAAATTACATTTAGAGAGCAGTATTAAATGTTAATGTATTAACAAAAAGACTCCCAGTCTGGGGTGCAGTGGCGCTCAGTAGCCGAGCGTTAGAGGAAACAAACAGAGGAGATATAAACGAGTCTGAGTGATGCTTGTACAACAGAGCTACCGCCAGAGGAGACGTTTCCATTTTACATGATTGCAGTTGTTTTAGAAACTCTGCCGCACGGATAATGGCACTTAAGATGCTTATTGTTCACTCATGAATGAGTCATGCAATAGTCAGGCTTTTGCTGTACAAAACAGGCACGTCGACAGAGGAAAAAGTTAGCTTTGTGAGAAAGCTTTGATATTTTGCACGGCTTTAATAGAGACTTTTAAACAGCTCCACTAATTGCAGCTTCTCTTCACACTAGGTTGGCCGGCGCCCTCGCACCCAATGACCACCTTGGCCAGTCCTTGGATGCTTGCAGCCAGTTACAGATCAAGAAAACGCACTAATAATGGTTTCCTTCAGCGTGCACGCTGGGATGGCTCGGATTTGTGCCTCAGAGTGATCTGTCGAAGTTTTACCGAGAGCAACACTGACTCAGTGATTACATCACTGCCTTTAGCCAAGTCAAGGACACACAAAATCAATGCTCTTGATGCAAATGCACAGTGGGAATTCACTTTAAAGCTAATAACATTAAGCTCAGAGCGCTGTGATGTCGGCCCACATTGTAATGTTATGTAAATCTGACCATATGACAGCTTCATTTAAATCGAGAGTGTGCAAGATTATGCGTGATAGCGGCCCATTTTGCTCCCTCATGCTCATCTCTGCTTCCCGGTAAATAAATCAGGCCACAATTCTGCGTATTAGAAGAAGACATTCAAAAATGCTGGAGCTGGCCTCCGGAGACTTGACGCCGGATTTCTTATGCAGAAGAAGAAATTGGAGGGTACATCATGTTGGCTGGAGGGCCCATCACTCATCAATTTGTTTGTAAACAGCAGATTTATGTGCAGTAAAGCAAGTCCTCGGTTAAACTGCTGGGGGGGCCTTCGTTCTCCCTTAGACGCACACACACACACCCCCTCCACACAGACACGCACACACAAAAACAGGATCGCCTGCAGCATATTTAGGAAAAAATTACGAGGAAATCTCCACACTGCTGGCATGTCAAATTCTTCAGTTTACTAGCAGAGGAACGGGGTGGGTGGGGGGATGAGCGCGTACTCTCCAGTTTACAGCTCGCGTCAGGAGCTGGAGAGCAAACAAGCCGATGATATAACCACAGTATTTACTGTCAGCATCAGGCCAACTGTGGATAAACAGCCTCTGTTTGCTTTCACATTCTCATGTACATCAGTCGTCAGTGACCAGAAGAAACCCCGCGTGAGGGCCTCCTAGTGTTGCAGGCGGATCGCCTCATTCGTACCATTTCTGATTTCAATTTGGAGTCTGCAAGAAGGAAATGGAGTGCTCAGCGACTTACTGCTGATCTGCATCTCACAAGTAAAGATGACAAATGGAAAGGATTAAATCAAGCAGGTCCTGGAAAGGTGGCAGTTTAGAAAGAAGAAGAAGAAAAAAAAAGGTCTTTAAATTATTCTAACAACTCCATCAAGCTGATCCCAGCAGTGAGCATACTTCATAGTCGAGCG
>VUQR01011023.1:0-21085 GCA_015108515.1 Hemichromis elongatus | reverse complement strand
TCGAAAAATAAAAAAAAAAAAAAAAAACACCCCCCCCCCCCCCCCAAAAAAACAACAACAACCGTGAATCAGTGATTATTTGTAATTTTGTAGCCAAATTGCATAAATTAAACTGCAAAAGAAATGTAATATGTTTACAAGGCTAAAGACGTCACTTTGATGAGTGATGAAATATTGCATCCAGATGAACAAAATCAACTTTCTGAGATTCCCTACCAGGATTATTGAGCATGCATCAAATCATTTTAGGCCAAACCGTGAACTTGATGCAAACCTAACCAAGAACTGCAGGTTTAAAGTCTCAAATGAACAAAACACAGAAAACATTCCCCCTCTAGTGTCTTTAGTTTATGTCATTTTGATACATATATTCTTATGTAGTGGTAGTTAGCAATTAGATAAAAAATAGTAAGCCTGTTTGCTTTGTCACCGTGAGCGTTTGCCTTTTTAGCTCAAAACAGCGCAGCCTGAGACTTTTGTGTTTGATTCTTTGATTATCGTTTCCTTTTTGAAGCACTTGGTTCATTCATGTATCACATCTTGTTAATTCGTGGAGATTTTGTAGACTCCGCGTGTTCTTCTTCAATATGCCTGAGCTCTTGTTTGGCCCTTTTCAAAGCAAAGTAACACTGAGTTACTACCGAGCTCCGCTCTGATTGATCCAGTCTGGGAGCAGACGCACTCTTAATCATGAAGCTCACAAATACCTGAGAGATGACTGTGTTTGTGTTCTTACTGCTCGCTCCGCTCTGTGAGGCTTACTTGAAAATCGCCTGTTGAAGATTTCTGTTGTGCTACAATATTAGGTAACACTTCATGAAAACAGTTCTTAATAAATTGTACAACTATTGTTATTTAGTAACAATCCATAGTTTACATTTGTTATAGTTCTTTTATTTTCTGCTCAACTGATGCCCTATCTTGGCCAACTGGTTTGTGATTGGCTTATAAATCATCTGTGAACTAAAAATGTTCTTTGTAAAACAAGGAATACATAACACTTACAATTATACAAAATTAATAAACTAACTTTTATGGCACACATTTATGATTGATACACAAGTTATACCATAGCTAATAATTAGTACATCACAATATTATCTAATATTTTAAATTTAATTACAGCGGTTATCACACAGTGTTGGCAGCCTCAGATGATGTGTGTCCCTGTGTAACATCAGGCAATCATAAAGTCATGAAATTGTGCCTTTTCGTGGCTTGGAGACATGACAAACTACACATCGCTTCTCGATCGCTCACGCTTGACCTCTTTCACGATGCGCATGATGTCGTTGAGCAGAAGGCACCGCTGACATCCAGGAAAAGAATGTAAACTGACGATGGCAACTGGAGCATTGTGTGCGATACTGATCTGTCAACGCCATTTCACAGTTCTCCTGAGTTACACCGCCAGCTTCACTCCTCTTCTGTTCCACTCATGTTTGCAGCAGGTGTACACAGCTGAGCGGTAGTAAAATAAGAAAGCTCCTATTGGTTGAGCTCACAGAAGTTAAAAAAAAAAAAAAACTGCCAAGGAGGACAAGATGCGAGCTTTTGTGTCAGGATGTTCTGTGGGAATAAACGACCAAATTTCATGCACGACACGCAAAAGGGACTCCCTGCGATCCAAGTCAGGCTGCAAGTGTGCGGCGTGAACCCGAGGATGCCAAATGTTTCTATGTTAAAGTGCAGCTTTGTTGTCTGACTGCAGCCTTCACCTGGTTTCTGTGTGTTGTGGTAAGATGTGGTGAGGTGTGCGCTCTTTACATGCCAAGAAACAAACAGAATGTACAGATACACACAATGCTATGGCATTATTTTCCCATTGTCTGTGACACTGGCTTACACTCAACCTTCCTTTCTCTCTCTCTCTCACACACACACACACTCAGAACTCCGTCTACTCATTGCTCCCTGGTGACAAAATTCTTCTCTTGTTGAGCCCCTTCAGCTGAACTAATCTGCTCTGCTTTGCTTTGACCTTTATGTCTGGCAAACGCTCTGTGTGCTCACGCTGGCGCAGCTCTTTGACAATGTGACACGTTACTTCTCTTTTAGCCGGGCACGTAACGTCTCAGCGCCGCTTATCAAGCAGCCGAGCGGCGGCTGACAGATTGGTTTCTATGTAAGTCCGTGAACTTTGCAGAGGAGAGACGGGAAGCTATTTCGAGGCAGGTAAGAGAGGGATGATTCACTCGTCTCGCTGAAAAGGTGACTCGGGGGGATCGGTGTGTACGTTATGCCTTATACCTTTATGCAGTAATGACTGTCACCTGGAGCTGTGCAACATTATTCAGAACCATCACTGCTAATTATAGAGGACAAACACACACACACACACACAAACACACAAGGGGGCAGGTAAACACACAGAGCTCGTACCTCACAGCGGTAGCACTGCACATGGAAGTCACGGTCCAGGGCCACAATACGAACGGTCTCCTCCTGGCCTGGTGCCGGCATTATAGGCTCAGAGCACACACAGCAGCGAGGAGCAAACTTCCTGAGAAAAACAACCAAGAACAACAAAAATAAGCTCAGACACAATGTGACTTTTACTGACTGTTTGCCATTAGCACAGAGCTTACTGAGTTTTACTGCACTGTTCAAGCAGAGGTGCAACTAATGGCTCTTTAAAATAGCAAATTAATCTATTCATCATTCTGTCTGTAGGTGTACAAAAAGGACATCTCTAAAGGTTTAAATAGCTTTTTTGTGACACCAAATCCCAGAGATAAAGCAGCAAATCATTCTGATAGGCTAAGACTGAGAAAAGCTTTGGCATTTTTCTTGATTAAATAAATAAACTAGTGATTTCTTGACCGGCTCTCTGAGTATTCGCCACACTTCATGTTGTGCAGCCCCTCAATCTAAGAACCTGTAATTATCATCTGACAGCCAGGTACATCGACAAACGTTTACAGGCCTTCTGTGCAGCCATCGGGGCTTCTGGTTCCACGTGCGACTCATGGTTTAGGGAGGTAAAGAAAGGACGAAAAGCTAAATCAGTGAGAAATTACAGCCAGTGTTTTGAGATCGTTGTGATCTTTGTGTTGCTTTTTAAAACAAAACTGACGTAAAAAATATTGTGAAAAGTTCTATTTATTTATCCTTTATTACATCCATACCTTCTGTTTCAAACCGAATCCCAACTCATCTGGTTTGTGGGTGTGTGATATTTCAAATATTTTGTGCAAAAACACTCAAATATTTTGAGATATTTTAAGATTTATAATCCAAACACAGCTTTCATACTTATCATACCGATGGCCCGATTCCTGTAAAAACTATGAAAGGTTTGACTGTGAACATAAAAATACACACTAGGGCTGATGCCCGTAAATGTTGTCACTCAGTCATTCGAGGGGTTAATTATTTCATCACTCAAAGATAAAAACTACAGTAAATCTCGAAAACTACATTTGCTAAATATAGAGTGGGCATTATGAGAAATCTTAACGGACACTCTCAGTGAGATTTACAGAACAAACCTTTGAACCAGCAACTCTGGAAATGCCTTTAGCAGGAAGAGGTCTGTCTAACAATAGCACTGATGAGGATATGAAAAGTGCAGTGAGATTCTAGGTCCTGTCACATGACCGAAAGTTCTTCTGCTCTACACGTGCATCCATTGTCTGTGAATCGGGAAGTAAAGAGGTTAGGGGTGGCTTTGGGGAACCACGGCCAAAAAAAAGAAAAAGAAAGATGGTGGCTATTCCTCGACACAAAGGGCCACGATGTGGAGGCCACGCTTGTCACGTGAAATTAAACACGGGCCCCGCGTTGAGCTTCCCAAACCGAGAGCTGGTCGCTCACGCCAAGAGCCAGTGTTTTACTTCTGTTTCCTTTCTGGTCACCGAGCAAAGAAGGAACATTTCTGGGAAGGTAGCGGTTATGCAATGAGTGGAGGGTGACACAATGACAGGAATATACTACTAATTTAAGTCTACATATCTAGTTCACTAGATTTGTGAGACTGTTTCCCAAAAAGGAAGCCTTAACATTCTGACGAGGAACTTTAAAAATGCATGAATTCACAAAGTTAGTAAAGGATTTTAAAACGGCATGCCTTGTGTTTTAGGTTGCTAAACAAGCTGTAAACACAACACTGATATATTATCACTTCATGAAATCTTTATGGGGGAATTTAGACACAAAGCAGGTAGGGAGCAACATTAGTATCCATTTCTACTGTGATTCTGTTTGTTAAATGCTGATGGAACCCTCAAAAAAATATAAATGTAAAAAAATAAACATATTTTTAGGTCGCCCTTGCTAGATGCCCAGTTTCATCTGATTGGCTGCCCCTCGCTTGGCTTCCATAAATAGCACAAGTGCTTTTAATTCATGACTCCTCTTCTTAAGCAAGAACTGCACGGTGCACTGTACAAAAACGTCTGTGCTGAGCTGACACAGATTATTACGTCCACTGGCATTAAACTTTCAAGTTGCCTTGTTGGCCATGATAATCTAGTACCAGCCTCCGACATACATGTACAGCAGGACATGTAAGCAGGATTATATCACCTATTGGTATATGTAGCATGGTGGGTGGTGTAAGTGACCAAGTAGCAAAGGTCACCCAATTATCAATGAGCATAAAATAGCCATGTCCTAAAATACACTGACCTTTAATATCTTTTTTTAGTCAGAATGGGAAAGTAACTTACAAAAATCTAAATAATGCTTTATTAAAGAAGACGTTAACCTTGGAACTGAAAATTAGGAAAATGTTCACCAGAGTTAAAATCGAGAGATGAAGGGTCATTTTCTCACTCTCTTTGTTTTATATCCAGAGGAGTCGCCCCCTGTTGGCCATTAGAGGGAATTGAAGGTTTAAGGCACATTTGCAGTGGATTCATGTTTCTGTCCAGAAGCTATTGTCTAAGTCAGGTGCCTTCAGGTTAACCCTGGCTTTCCTGTACTATGAAGGTGGTTCACTTCTTTCAGGGGTATAATCGCCATGGTAACCTACTCCGGAGCAGGTTATGTTCCAGATTAAAGGTCAACACGCATAAAGTTACTGGATGAGCATCCGTGAGAAATATAGATTCTTAGATGGAGCAGTTTCCAACACCTTCGAGGCCGTAGCTGACAGAACAAATATAAAAAACATTAATTTAATGAAATGCTCTATTATAATCCATCAGATTCTATTGTGTAGGAATGATATTCATAAATGCGCCGTAGACACTGCATTTAGCCTTGCTGGCTTCAAATAGCTCAGACTTTATTAATATAGCAGATCTTTTAAAGCCGTACTGACCAAAGCGCTTAAAGCACGTTTATAACTATATTATTCTACAGCGCTTTTCCTTTCACACACACTCACAGTCTGCTGCTTTGTCTGCAGCAGCTGTGCTGCTTTCACTCTGTATTACATGCTTAACCTCTTAATACGTTTCCCATTTGTCTTCCATTGTAATATCAGCCACTGTTCTCCTTACACTTATGAATAATTGGACTTGGTCAGATGCTGCTAATGCCACATCTTGTATGTGAACATACAGGAGAAACCCTGGGTTAACTTATTACCAGCTTTGTGCAACCTCTTATCCGTGTTATGGTAGGACAAACAAATCCAGATTTTGTCTGCCAAAGAGCAAACTTCCCTCATGTATACACGTCAACTATTATTGTAAATATAGTGATTGATGGTGCTTCAAATCCAAAAGGGAATTGTTTACATACTTGTGAAAATCCTCGATGCAGTGGATGTGGTTGGAAGCGTCCACGGTGAAAGGAATGCCGTCCAGGCTGCGGTGACACACCACGCAGGTGAAGCAGTGAGGGTGGTATGCTTTCCCAGTAGCACGCAGGATGCGCTCCATGATGGGCTTACTGCAGATGGTGCAGGTCTCAAGGGTGTTCTGTAGACACAAATGCACAAACCCACAGACACCCACATGGTTACACAACAAATCTGATAATGAATGAAGTGATTTTGATGATTCACTTACAGTGGGGCCTTGTTAACAAGTTGGAAATTGGAAAATTTGAAAAACCCTGCATTTTCTTCCAGTTTTTGTAGGCCGTGATTAGAAAATTCCTGTCGCCAGTGTTGCACTTCTTGTGGCTCTGCGCCCATTTGTGCTTGTGCAACTTATAAATCCACACTAAGGACCTTTAGCTCGGCTGTCCTCAAATGCCTCTGAAGCTGAAGGAATCTGATTAGCACTCCTCTCGAAACACAAACACAGTCATTTTTCAGCTGCCCTCACCCACACTCCATCCTCCCGTATGCAAGAGTGTGAGCAGTAAATATTTCCACTTTGTGATGACTGCAGGATTTCTGCAGCCAGGCGACTGGGCAAGCGGCCCGTGGGGAGACGTGGCCGCTGCCTGCCTCTGACTTATCTGTGGCATCTCTCTTCTTAATATCTGCCGGGAAACACCATTTGTTATTTCAATATTTCATAAATAACGACCGCCTCTCTAAACAGCAATGCAATTACAGGGGGATGGATATATCATGTGAAGGTGATCAATGTGCTGCCCGATGCGGCTGCGTGCGACTTGATGGGCCCCACCGTCGCTGCTCCTCGCTCAGGCATTTCCTGGATGTCTGTTGTCTCTCTGTTCACCGCCTCCTCCCCCCCGTTTTGCGCTTGGCTGGGCTAAAGAGTGCACGGTTCAGCTGTTCCCATTGGCTCCCACTGTAGTAGCAAGCTGCCTCAGTGTTTCCAAACACAGCTCGGGGTGTGTAGCAACACTGCGCTGCGTCATCGGCTGCCTCCCAGTCGCACCGCCGGGCCCTGCTGCTTAAAATGACACTTCTGTGACCGCTCGGCCGAGGTAAACTCGCAGTCACCCCCCCGTCCGGCTGTGCAACACGAATGCACCGACATTCACAGTCTGTATGCTAATGAATGAAGACGCCTTTTACAGAATGAGGCTCATTGGTTCAAGTGCACGGTTAAACTGCTCCTGACACGGCTCTCGTAACACGATCGCGTGCCACCGGAGGGCGAGAGGGCAAGAGAGGAGGGCGGCCGACGTCTGACTGCAGGCGGGAGAAACGTGGTTTGAAAAATGGACGCTTCTTTAACGCACTCCTGGAGAGGCATTATTTCATGAAAAGCAATGAGTGCAGACATGCTCAGCATTCCCCCCGCCCCCACACCTCCACCCCTCCAAGATGGTAATAGAAATAAACATTATTCCCAGGGCAACATTTGTGTATAAACAATGTCCATATTGCAATCCCGCTCGATCCTGGAAGTGGAATAAAGCCTTTAATGAGCTCGCTGCACTGAGCCCTTGAGGTTTGCCTCACACACGCACACAGACAGAGAGAGAGGTAGAGGTAGAGAACGAGAGAGGGGGGAGAATATATTTGCAACCTGAGAATCTGAGTGAGATACCAGGGCCAAACAGCACTAAACCGTCTTCAACTCTTACTCATCTGCCTGCATTTCTACTTACTTATTCTCATCTGCCCTTCATGTGGGAATACCTTGCCCTTGTTTAGCTTAACTAGAGCATATGATTTCACAGCACACAGTTCCTCCGGGCCATTGTAATGAGTACAGTACTCAAAAGACAAAATTTCTCTCTTTCTCTCTGATGGTAAGATTCTATGACCTCAATTCATTTATTCTGCTCAGCCGCTGTTGTTTTTCCCATTCACTCGTGACTCCTTTTATTTGGGATTAGGTAACGTTTATTAAGGTCTGTTACACAAACCCGGGTCTGATGTCAACACAGAAAATGTTCATGGTCTGCGGTCGGGCACGACTTCCACAGATGGTTTAGGAAATTCTGCATAAATCACTTCATGCCCTCCCTGTCAGACATTCAGGTCCCTTGTAGTTTGCCACTAGAGGGCTGTATATGTCTGCAGATGTCCGGGTTTTACTTTCCCCTTGACTAAATGTGATGTATTCAAGCATATGTATTCTTTTTTTTTTCCTCCTCTCTCCCTCAAACATTTCTCTAAGTGTTTGCCCAAAGGGCTAAACAAATGTCTAGGCAGATGAGGTGAAGTGAATTTAGATCAGTCAGCCTCTTGCTGAACCAAGGGGTGAGTAGAGTGTGTTGAAGTCAATCGTGACCCCCACTCCTTCGTTTTTTTTTTCATTGTAAGCCATTTTTCTTTCGCTGTAAAGTGCTCTGGCAACACCAGATGAGAGCTCGCACAGTCCGGTTCAGCTTCTCACCGTTTAGGAGCCGCCTAACAAAACGACGTTCGACACAGCTGTCTGTTAGGATGAGAACCGCGATGGCGAACAAAGCACGTAACAGAGTCGAGCGGTCCCATGTGATCCACTCTGAACATGAGAGTCGGGCGACAGAATGAGACACTCACACTGAACAAAAATACACACAATTTTGTCAAGTGAAAATGTTTCACTAATTTCTGCTTCACGTCAACTTGTAATTTGCAGTTTTACCGGATCAAGTGACAGTCAGCTCAGTTTTCAGAAATACTGGAGAATTTGATGATAAATAATCAATAAGCCTGCGCTTGTAAAAACACTGACCAGAAAATAATAAAAAACCAAACATATAATCTCTGTAATGTAAGCGAGGGAGTTTTCTTCTCTCTTAAAACTTCTGTTCCTCTTCTATCCTCAGAATCCAGCAAACACTAATGTGTCTCTGCTTCAGTGCAAAGAGCAGCTAAAGGTAAAAGAACGCAGGAACAAAGACGCGTTTTCTGTGTTTGCACATGAAACGATAAACAGCTGGAAATGTGATGTGGCATACTGTTGAGCTGAAGCTGTTCATTGTCTCCGCAACCGTAGCAACACAGATTTTTACACCTCTCTCTTCTCTCTCTTTCACAAGTCGGGCTGACAGGAGGTAGGCTGGAGATCAGTGAGGCTACACGCCATTTATGACCTGGCATGCTGAACTCAGAGCGGGCCAAATTTACAGATGATCTGATTCCGTGTGCATGTGTGTCACAGAATGTGCTGGTCGGTGCCGGGCCTCGCCGTGTGACTTCGCTGCACTGTACTGAAGGTAGCTCTCTGATATCTCTCGCATCAGCTTGTAGGAAACATGCATCTGAGCGCTCTCTGTGGACTGAATGAGAGTTCATGACTTGTTGGTGAACTATGAGTCAAATCACTGACCCTGCCACCTCCCGAGGGAAGGCGAACACTGATTTAATGAACTCGACAAGCAGCTTCTCTCCCTTTTATTGCTTAATACGAGTCAATCAAGACGGACAAGAAGAAACCCTTTTGTTAAAAACTGTTAATTACGTATACAAGTATTTTTTCCTTTCTGAAGTAGAATAGAAAAAAGAAAATGTCAAAAAAGGAAAGAAAACAACACAATTCAGCCCAACAAAAAATGCAAACATCAAGAACAGAATCAAAGGTTTTGGAAAATGATGCTAATTTAGACTGCATGGACTGCAATGCTGTTAAATCTCATGTTAAATACTGCAGTTCTGCACGGTGCTGATAGCATCCTAGATATGCACCAGGTTACCTTTGGTTACCTTCAGTTCTTTCACACGAGAGCAAAAGGAGCCAAGACACCCCTCCAACTTCAAAATGAAGTCGGATGGGCGAGGCTGGAGGTTTGCTTTCCAAGTTTACGCCTGTTTGGGTCCGACTACAACCGTTCACAACGTTAACCCCGCGTGCAGAAAAGTGACACTTAACCAGTGCATTTAAAGGGACCTCTCTGAGCTTCCACATATGGTGATTTAGAAGAGAGAGACCTGTCTCACCACTGCCATAGCCGACTGTGTCACAGCACAAGTATCAAAGGACACCTGATGTGTATCTGTGAGATGATACCAGCTTTGACAGCGTGCCAGCATTTGACACTTTGGGATGGAGAACAAACTCAAAGACTGACAGCTGAGCACCATGGGTGCATTACAGACTCAACTCTGTGGTAAAACACAACGCTCCACTTACTCTTTACACCACAGATGTATTAAATAAACTTGATATGGTGCTGATAACTCTTCCCACTGGTCTCTTTTGGTTTTTTAAAACCAACAAACAAAATAAAAATCCCTGCAGTCCAATAAACATTTCCCAAAACAACCGTTAGAACAGAGGCAGCTACAAGCTGCTAACAGGGTACCTTCAAAAAAGATTAGACTGACTCTTCAGACCATAAAAGTTTTATATTCCCTAATTTTTTTTCTGCTGCTACAAAAGCCTCATGCAAGGTTGGGATGTGGGTGGGGCAGAAGCAGGAAAGCGATAATGCAAATGTTCAGGAGGAAGCAAACGTGGAATCTAAGAAAATATTAAATAATCTGGTCTGGCTGATCCGACAGACAAGGATCTCGTGACCGAGTGCTCCGAGTCCACGTTTGGGGCAAGCTGACGACCTGTTGATTTCATCCTTTTTTTTTTTTTAAGGATAGTAGGGTGCACACTGGACAGTTGACACAAATAGCCACACTGATATATAGAAGAATAGGTAAACTGATTTAATTCTGATAATATAACAAGTGATATTGGGGGGATTTGGGATTACAGCTGCTAATTTTTTTATGATATTATCCAAAGTCTCTCAGTCAGAATCACCTCACAGCCCTGCGGGTTTCCCGGGGTCGACTGAACATGAAGCTAGAGCCAGCAGCTTATTAGCTTCTTGGCAGAGTGCAGTGACCTGCGGTCCTCATTGGTTCAGGAAGCCAGTGCACTCGGCGTCCCTCTGCTGACAGCAAAGGCATCCTAGGCTCAGACGGTAGAGCAAGATGTCCACTAATTGCAATGCTGGTGGTTTGATTTCTGACTCCTCCACATGCTCAAGTGTCCTCTGCAAAGACACCGAACCCCAAGCAGCTCCAGACAGCAGCTAAAGATCCCACAACATCGCTCGTATGTTTGTGATGAGGACAGTAAGATATACATTTTAAGCCAGTTAAAATGTGCTACTAAAGTCCAGAGCTTTATAAATAATTATTAGTCAGCTCAAAAAAAAAGAAAAACAGGGGAAGTATTTGTGAAATCGACTCCCTACTTCTGTCATTTTTTGGGAGCTTTGCTCTGAGAAAATCAGAAATCCACGATGTTCTTTCCAAGATCAAACAACTGACTGAGAAAAAGAGATGACGCCTTACATCGATTTATTAACAAATCGTTCCTCTTTAGCGCAGCAGTTGCTTACAACTCCACATACTATGACTGCCAAGGTCAACGCTGAAAAAGCTCTCAGTAGTTGGTATCTGTGTATGCACGCTGTTATTTGAAGTAGTTTCTCGAGGAAGAAGCAGTTACCTCACTCGCAGCTGACTTGGCATCAGCTTCTCTTAATGAATATTTAAACTGGAGATTTGGCAAACCCCTTCCCCGTGTTAGCGTTCGCAGACGACGATGCTGCTAAGTTTCTGTTCATCACAAAAAAAGGAAGCAAGAGCGTTGAATGAGCAGTAATGGCGAGTTTTTTAGAGCTACGCTGTGTGGCTTCATAAAGCAAAGGGAATGGAGTTTTACACGAGAGGTGTTTTTATATACTAAAAACAAATCAGGGAGGGGTCGGCTTGAAGAAAATGCCAGAAATCTGTTGTTGTTGAGGGAGCCTGGGATCTCATTTAAATCCACGCGTTTGCTGAGGGACTGTGGGAGCATCACCCTCTCCTGATACGTGGTCTGCTAAGACCACGGGGACGGAAAGGTCTGTGTGTAAAATTAAGTTTCCCTTCAGCTGTTTGAGTTCAGTGACTGTGATCATCTCATCCTGAGAAGGTTAACAAGTGAACAGCACCCCTGCCTCCTCTCCTCCCCTGCAGTCTTACTCTAACCTGAGACCCCTGACACAATCTCACCCTCAGCCCTCGACATTCAACTTAAATTCCCTTTTAGAGCCGTCATTGCTTTCCAGTGAGCAGGACTGGCATCCTGACTCCATCTATCTGTATAGTTTCTAAACATTAGGGTCCTCAGTTGTGAGCATATGAAGATATATTAACGACACTTGACTCCTTTACAGAATCCTGTCACTTCTAAACGCGTTATGTAAATCACCCACTCGTATCCTCTCCGCTGCCTGGATGCAGATGACTGAGGTGTGCATGGTGTTTTTTTTGTTTGTGTGTGGGTGTGACTGAGCATGTCACACAGTGGAGAGCGATTCTCCTAATGGTTTGCTAACTCAGAGGACCAGTGACCTTGAAAGTATCAGCTGCATAATTCACAGACGGAGCGTTTGTGACACTCATCTGTGTGCATGCCACTCAGTCAGGACGAACGGGCCGAGGTTTCGCTGTCTCTGACCTGGAAAGGCCTCGTTTCCTCCAAGTCTGCCGCGCTCAGCTCTGCTCAGTCTGTCTGTCAGGGTAATAAATTCACACTGGGTTATAAATGACCAGCACGTGCAGGAATGGGATGGCATCCCGCCAGAGCTTCCTCTCCTGTTTTGTTACTTTTTAAACATCCGGTCATCTGGATGGTCTCAGCAGCCGCGGCCCCCGAGATCCTTTTCACCAGCAGCCCGTGCAGGTTTTACTTCAAAACAATGCAAACTAATGAAACAGCACACGTCCACTGGGATTTAAATTTTTATACATGCTAGTACACACAGCTGCGTGGCTTTGCTTGTTCACACAGATTTCTTATTTTAGCTGCGTGATAACATCAAGCTGCAGCCAACATGAAGGGACAGGGTCGACCACTCAGCTCATGCCTCGCTCAGGCCTTTCTTCAAAGAATAAAAGGTGGCAGTGGGGGTCCTCTCTCCGGCTCAGGCAAAGTGGCCGGCCTGCCCGTCTGCCTCTCTGCCTTAAATTCAGCTCCGCAGCAGAATGTGACCCCTCTGGACTTTGGGCAATGTCTCCTGCTCTGGTTACAGAGAGAAACTGACAAAGACCCCGGCAGTAGTTCTCTCATACCATGAGTTAGAGTGACATTGTGGTGGGTCAGCACTGGGTCACGGATATTTTTCTCTCCTGCTTGCCTCTTGGGGGTGGGGTGGGGTGGGGGGTGGTTGCGCGGTGTGGTGGGGGTGCTTGGACAAAAAGCATGAGGAAGGATTAGAGGATGCCGATACATAGATTTACTCTCTTGTCTAAACAGTGTATTCTAACAACAACATGCGCGCTTTTCATTTTCCTTCTTGTAATGGATAGGACGGCTGCATTTCCTGTAGTGCGGGTCAGTAATAAGAAATAATGACCTGCTTGAATTTAGCTGGCTCACACCCACTGTACGGCACAATTACACACACGCGCATAATTGTCTTGGCAAGTCTGGAGACGCACCAAGATGTGAAATCCTATTCATGCAAGTGCTATCTAATTGGCTCACTCCTTTGAGGAATTAGACCGAGTTAATCACGTCTGAATATACAGAACTCAATTAGAACTCTGCAAGCTAATGCAGACAGCCATGAATATTTGATGACAAAGTCAGCAGAAAGCCTCCGTGTGTTCGCCAGCTTCACAGGAAAAGTGGAAGCAGGGTGGGAGCACACCTGCCGACCTCTGCGCGGCGGTGCTCCCGCCGTGAGCTTCGGCGCCACAACGATGCAGAGCATCGAGGGGCCCTGAACTCACCGCGATGGCTGAAAGCCTCTGGATCTGACTACCTGGATATCCATCACAGAGAAGTGACAGGTGTGTGGGTGGTGTGCAGTCATTTCTAATTAGAGCCATATTACTGCCATGGAGGCTCTGCTCCAAACTCCTGCGCTGTTCTGTTTATATCACTGGTGGTGCAATGAGAGGAGAGATGATCTTCTGTGATTGGATGTATTGTTTTCCTACATCGCCTTTCTCAATGACAGCAGCAGCCTTAGGGGAGTTCATGGGGATATCCCTTTGTTAGCTGGGAGAGTCTGCTATGATGTGCTGTAGAGGACATCGAGGAGCCCCAATACAGCTGGCAACGTGCCTGTCGCCTCTGGGTGCTCCGACATCCTCAGCAACTTCCCTTCACTGCCTGGATTGTTTGATTATGGCGTGTCTGTTTGAGCTCGTTCTTCTACTGAAAAATTCAGCAGTGGTTCCCACATTTTTTTGTCGCAATGGCTCGCCACATTCACAGTCTGTTTGTTAGCACCTGTTATTCACACATTCACACTTATAAATCATTGCTGGGTGATTCCATGAGGGAAAAAAAAAGAAACGAAAATAAAAAAAAAAAGCGCATTTTGCCCACTGCACGCCCTCAGAATCAGCTGATATTCGTTGTTACTATAATTACAGAATATTTAATGATATCACACAAAGTCTTGGGTCGTGCTTTTGGTCAATATTTTTTTTCCAGCATATCTGATTCCTCTTAACTTCATAACTTCAGGAATTGTCCAATGAAATTCACATTTAAGCTCTTTTAAAACCTGCAACCAAATTAAATTTACACCTAATCCAGGTGTGACAGTCTAAAGCCAAGAATTTGTTTAAACTCTAACCCACTTTGAGTATTAATATCATGGCATATATCATATATATTTGAATAAACAGCACTGTGACGCAGAGGAACAGAAACAGGAACCCGGGATGTTTGATCTGTTTTCTGATAATTCACTGGAGGAAACTTTCAAGGCTCATATCAGGATGTGGGATAGATGACTGTTGTACCTTTGATACCAGGATCATCTTCTAGCTGTGATTCCTCCTGTCTCTGGCCTTGCATTGAAGCAGATTGTCCGGCGCTGATAGCGCAGTTTTTTTCCCCCCTCTTGTTTCCAGCAGTCTAGTATAAATTTCCTAAATTAAATGTTCGTTGAATGTGCAATATTAATTAACAATCCTAGTGCTGCTGATAAATATCACATAGGCTGCTTAAGCTGATGGGACCAAAGACAAAAATGGGCCACACATTTAAAAATAATCCACCTTCACAATGGATCAGCAAACCGGGTTTTCTTCAAAGTGCACATTTAAAAATTAAATAGACGCAAAAAAAGAAGCAGTCCAACAGTTAAGCTTTTATAAAAGCGGCATGAATGACGGCGACCAGTGCGGTGACATCACTACTTTCCAAGACAGACAAACGGCCGCCGAGGGTAAAAGCTCATCAGTCAATCACGAGCGTTTCCTGGTGACTGGCAGGTCAGGGCCGCCGTGTGAAGTTCTTCCTTTACAATGGCAGAATGGAAAATCTTCCACAGTGTGTAGCCAAAGAGACCAAAGCCCATTCATTTTAAATAACAGAGCCATAGTACAACACCAGATAATGAGCATAATTACATTCAAGCAAGTTGGCGTCCGTGACCTTGATGGTCTCTGAATTTCTGTCAAAAGCGGAAGAAATAGATTAAGGTTTTTATGTAGGCAAATCCCTATCTCTTTATTACTGCTCTTTCAATACGAAGCGCTGCTCCTGATGTGACCTTGTGGTACTTACATCAGTCTTATTACAGCACACTTAAACCGGCTGCTCTTTGGATGATCTACATTCACTGGGAGTGGCAGTATGAACAGGAATGTGGGGCTGTGATTCTGCCTCGAACAGGAAACTGTCTGCAACACTTTTCCATTCACTGGTGTCATTTAAGCAGATTGAATGGCTCTGTTTACCGTCAGAGAGACTGAAGTGAAGGGCAGCTAAAAAGCCTTTTTAAAGTAAATTAACTGGCCCCAAACTTGGCTGTGGTAATGCTGCAGCAAAGTAAGCGAGTGCTGCAGCAACACGGCGGATATGAGCACACTTAAGAACAGTAGGCATGGTAACCTGTGTAAGCAATTAACCTCGGTGACACTGAATCCCACTGCTGAACTTCTTCAAAGACCAGCTGAGCTATCAGACATGTCAAGAGTCCCTGTTGCTCTCAGCTCCGTTAACTAATATGCTCTCACGGTTACAGTCAGACTTCCTAAAGTGAAAGGAGAAAGAAAATTGCTGTTCATTTCTAAGATTGCACCAGCTCTCACTGCTATAATCCCACTGATTGAGAACAGTTTGGGGTTTAACCATCTAGAAGGTATAACGAATCTACTTTCTTTATGCGAGGCTTTGAAAACACCAACCCTTATTTTCTGTCATATATAATATGGATATGCTGTTGCACATTAAACATGGTTAACGTTGCAAATACTGCAGATACAAAGGTTCAGGCTTCAGACTACTCTAAGTACTCCGTTTGAGAGTATTTCCTCTACCCTTGACTCTGAATGATATCAGTAAGAGGAGCTATCGCTAACATGATCATCTCAAGCACCCACCTGCTGTTCAAACCTTCAATTTACAAGTGGCAGCCGAGCACAAGAAAACAGAGCTAAAGGAAGGCGTAATGGAGCTGAAACTGCCTGTATGAGACAGATGAACTGAGGCGTTGTGTCAAGGCCCACAATCAGGGAAACAAAGATTATTTTGATCTGTGAACGACAGAAAGTTATTCTAGTAAAGGCCGAGAATAAAAAGATGGAAATGAGCAAAACGCATCAGCTCTTTATAATTCTATAAGTCGCTAAAGATAGTTGGGTGGATGAGACCTGCAGTTAACTGCTGTTTAACAATTGCTTACCAGATTGGTTCAAAAGAGCAGCTGGTATGTCTGCTCACACTCAGCCAAACTGTTTTATTCCTGATGGAGAAATTTGCTTGTCTCATTTTACAAGGTGCACTCCTCTCCGTTCCAAAGACCCGTATGTACGTGTTTCAAGTCTAGCACTATACTCACTTGTGGATGTGCATGTGGACAGTTAACGGCAGCTCCACTTTGTGCTTTCACTCTAGTCGAACATGCATGCTTAGCTGCTGCATTGTTGCGTCTCCACCTGTCAACTCCTAATTTGGCTAGAAAAGACCTGTGAATTTATAAGGCATGAGATACGAAGATCTCCTAGAAGATCAGTCTAGATCTCTCTCAGATCACAAGACGTCAAAAGGTTATCGAGAAATTTTTGTCTAATTATGCTAAAACCACGGCGCCTGCTCCAGCTTTAACTTAGAATCACAGGAAATCGTGAGTTAGCATTAGTAGCAACTTAACGAGGAGGGAGCCTGATATTAAGAAAATAATAATGGTTACGAATATTCTTGACTACTGGGTGCAGGGTTTTATTTGTTTAAATCCAGCACTGGAATGGCAGACCCAGCCACCAACAATAAAAATAAAAAATAAAAACATGCCCCAAGGACACCAGTCCCTGAGAGAAAGCAGCAAACACAAACAAAGGAGCACTGCACTCTCTACATACACTGGTGTAATTATAATAACACATGAGCCGTAGCTGGTGTTTCCACAAAAGAGCTGACACCTTGAATAAACTCTCGGCTTCTTAAATACCAGCACTTCTCATCTACAGTGAAGCTCTCTTCCTAAACGTATGTTATTGCTCTGCAGCACCTGAGACTGCATCCTTCAGAAAAAGCCTCACAGCTTGTTCACTTTAATGCGCATTTAACTGCATCAATTAACAAAATTAAGATTTATCTGGAAATCTGTGCTTGAGATCCCAAACAGGTCCTCTGGTTTTAGGGTCACTGTATAAATGTAGTGTGAATGTCATCGGAAATGCAGGATTACATAATAAGTGCAGCTGGGTAAGATCCATTTAAGATGTCTGACTACCATGAAGACCTGCTTGTTTTAGTTTCTGCTGTCTGGTTTCAAGGCAGCTGACTGCTTCACAGAAAACTTAAATTAAACAGTGTGTGAGTTCAGGTGGTGCGATGCAGCTTGGAGTTTGACTTTCTCTGCTTATAAAGGAACTGTTGGACAAATGTGGAAATATATTTTTTGCTGTCTTTTGGGAGGTCGAGACTGCATTTTTGTCCAGATGAATAGCATAAAGTCATAGACTGTAGACTGATTAGCTGATTAGCTTACCATAGATACATAAGGGCAAAGGGACACCGGAAGCCTGACTGGTCAAAGAGTAGACTCAATCTACCAGCCTTGATGTGAATAAAGTCAACTAATTATGAGCAACTAGCTAGAGTACATACATAATGCTGTAAATCACTTTTACTTTAAAAGCATGAAATCCGACCCACTATGATCAAGTACCCGGCGACAGTGGGACAAAAGAAACCTGAGCCAGAATCATGCTCAAGGAGGAGTTGGAGATGAGGGGAGGAAGACACGGCAGAAGACATGCAAGAAAGGGAATTGTCTAATAATAAGAAAAAATGCCACATTCTAGCATCAAGCTAAAAAAACCCCTGCAGTTCCTTCCATGTCCACTCGCGGCTCTAGCATCGAGTTATTCCCAGTCGACTCCCAACGGTGGCCATATTTAAGAATGAGCAAGACAGACAGACCGCAGTAATTGTTATTCACAAACATCACCCACACCATTTATTTGGAATCACTCAGAAATACTGCAGAAACCCTGTTAGCCAGCATTGTTGGTTTCTGTTGATTAATTAGTTCCAGTTTTGCAGAAAACAGAAAGTCAGCAATACTTTTCAGTTGGAAAGCATTTCACAAGAGAGCTTTCTTGGAAAACGGCACTAAAGCTCAAGACTTCTGCATCTCTGAGTAACAATGATGGACGTCTTGCTGGCTCGTGTATGCACATAACTTTTCTTTCCTCCTCACTATGTTTGTGTGCAAATACTAAATGGGGTAATCGGGTGGACACCTCAAGCTGAGACACATCAGACAAGGGGAAAAAAAAACAAAAAAACCCAGAAACAATGGCGATGCCAGTGTTTTTACACTGACACGATTACAGATCACTCCATGCAAAATGACACATTAATTGAGCGGCTGTAGAGTTTATCAGCATCACTGTGCATTCAAATAGGCGGTGATAACACCTCTGTGGAGGCAAGCCAAGGGAAGTGCCATGCACAAAGGCTGATTTCTACCCTCCAGTTTATGGGCTGGTGGTGTGATTGAGGTTGGTTCTAGAGAAAGATAGCAGCTTGTAAAATCAGGAAGTAGACAGGAGCTGATAACACATCTGTGTGAGTTCCTGTACATTACTAAAAGGAATTACTAATATCTAGGCAAACAGTTTGAACGAGGCAAATCACCCTGCGGAAGAGATGGATCTCACCCGTTCAAATGCCAGTATTGTTACACAGAATATGTAAAGTCCCAGCCCAGATAAGAGCGCTGCTGATCGCCTGCTCTGATACATGGCAGAAAACTTTGTTGGATGGCAATCAGCGTGCAAAATGTATTCCTCCAATTCCTGGCAAAGGGATTAATAGAGTTTTGCATATTATTATACTGATTCTACACACAGCAAGTTTCCTCAGGCACCTGTTATACCTGTAAGATATTCTAATAATTATAATACGCTGCCATGGGCTGATGGAAAAAATCTATTTCACACAAAGAGCACACAGCATATGGAAATAATTCAAGAAATAACAATAAATTGTTTTCGGTTTTTAAAGGACAGTGTTTTTACTGTCATACATCTACTGTATAGTGTTACAAATGTAGTCTCGACTGTAAGTGAAATAGTAAAAGAGAAATCAGGGAAGAATGCACATTTTAAGGGACTGTAAGTGTCATTTTTTAAATTAACTTCAGTGCTTCTGGTGCTGGACCTCTTCCACTTCCAAGACAGAAAAGACATCTCTAGATCTGCTATTTTTATTTGGATCATTTATTTATGTATTTAAGTCAGGGTGTTGTGAATACAGACAGAGCACTTTTAAGTTAGGGATTAAAAATAATATTAATATTAAGTTTTTGGAAAGGCCTTGAAACCTGTTGAAAAAAAAACTGAGTCAGTGCCAGGAAACCAAGAAGAGCAACCAAATATTCACACAGAGCTATGATAGAAGCTTGCGGATGGCTACCAAAAGCGTCTGGTTGAGATGCAATTTGCAGAGAGACATTTGAACAAATATTAGTGGAGGTGCATTTATACTTTTGACCCTATATCCTATAAATAGAGAAGACTTGTGCACCTGATCCTTGTTTTTAAAGGCTTTACAAATGTACGCTCTGCATTTATTTCACCCTGGCAAAACAACAACAAAGAAATCGTCAAAAGCCAAAAATGACTATAGCAATCGTGCCCATGATAAGTGGCTGTAAACCGCTTACATGCACTCCTCACTGGCATATAGAAGGGAAGTGCTGTCCATCTAGACTACTCATTTGAATAATTTCAACAGAACTAAATATCCATGAATCTGAATGTGAAACTAAAGTAAAATTCTAAAAAACATTGTCTTCAGTAATTCAACAGAAATCTTAGGTGACAAATCTCCCACTCAGATATCCCTCAACATCCTTTAGGTCACTGCTAACTCTAAATAAGGTCTGGTGTTAGAAACACGAGAGCAGTTTCAGCCCTCCCATCTGACTGCTGGCAAGTAGGTAAGTCAGTAGACTTCCTAAAAAGGTAACCTAGAGGAAGCCAGCATTTAGGCCAGTACAACATTCCACCAAACGAAACGAATCTCTGCTTACGTGCTCCTTCAGGATGAAGAAGAACTGCTGCTAATATCATGTGACAGGTGAAAGTGTGAAGTAATAAATTCAGTGTGTCATTAACGTTGGTTTGCTCTTAAGACATTCCTAGACTGACTGACTTAGAGGCTAACTTGAAGTTTTCCTCTTTCCTCTCTGGGATTTTGCATTTCTCTTCAGAGACTCAACTCTCACGTTCATTCTCTAATCGCACAGAGGCGTATGACCCTGAGGATGGGAATAAAAGAAGAAGAAATTACTTTCATTAAGAAATTCAGATTTCCCCCATCCTTTTGATCTTGTGCCAGAAGAACATTTATGCTGATGAAATGCATAAATAAAGTTCTTAAATTATCCCATTCCTCTTTAGCGTATGTATCAGAGTTGGAGAACTTCCAGACAAGACAACTACAATCACACTGAGTGCCTCTGAAAAGAGATGATTTAAGAGATGGCCTGCCACTGGTTTAAACATCATGCAGCTCAGCTTCGAGTCTTTACTGGTAAAAAGCACATTAGGCCATTTCCTGCAAGTGAATGAAAAGAAAACTGCATAAATGTGGCACTATGTGCTGTCAGGAGAATCAGCATTAACTAATTAATATCCCTAACAAACAATAATCACTATTCCTAGATTTTATTTAGGCACAAACACGCACACACACATACATATATATATCTGTGTGTGTGTGTGTGTGTATATATATATATATATATATATACACACACACACACACACACACACACACATACATATATATATATAAGGAATATATATATTCCTTTGTATGTATATATATATATATATATATATGACTTTGAAAACCTTGGGGGA
>VUQR01011020.1:0-11365 GCA_015108515.1 Hemichromis elongatus | reverse complement strand
CCCCCCTTCTCCCTTCCCCCCCCCCCCCCCACACCCCCCGATCCCCTGCTGAACCTTTATAGCAGCAGATGACTCTTGTTGTCACTTAGCTGCAACAATACCCTTTAAAAGCAACAGCCATTATAATAACACAACTGATGTGAAGAGATAAGTGAAATTAGATGTGACGCCGTGTTTGCCTGACAATAAATGAGACTGAGAGGCTGTGAGTCGTACAAATCCGTCAATTTTTTCAGTATTATGCGGTCCTTCAGCTTGATTTTATTCCATATTATATTGATCTCATTTAAGATGACAAAACAGAACCAAAAATATTTTTTAAAAAAAAGCAACACTGCGTCCTTTTTACATCACATCTGTATCCTGTTGCTGTAATTCTTTAGATGACAGTAACGTGCGCCTTTAAGCCAACAGGTAAAATTAAACAGGGATGCGATAAAACTTTGTTGCTGATGACAGCGACATCAACAACAGACGCAGTTTTGTTCTACAGCCTCGAAGCAGCTGAGGTTTATTCGCAAAGAACCCCTCAGATCCTTTGAAGCAACGTCCGTGCCAGATAAACAGGAGGGTAGATGGCTGGGCGAGTTTCTGCAGGCGACTTGGACTCTTGTCGCTGTGCTGAGAAACAGGCCTTTAAGAAATAATCAGAGGAAGTCTCTCTACGAGTCGGCCAAGTCTCTCCCTCGCCGGAGCCAACCCACACAGGCCTTCGGCTATTTGTCAAATAACTTACTACAACTCACAGACTGGAAGCGCTGATGCAGAAACAAACAGAATACGGAGCCAGCCGGGCCTCTGCTTCCAACGATTCCCAGTTTTATGTAATCATCGCTACTGCCGTCAATGACAATATAATACTGATAACTTCAGAACTGAGACAACTGTGCTGACAGAAGGAAAGCAGAGAGATCACTGTCAGAGAAAGCAAACACTGGCTCATAATGAAAGCTCGAAAACACCATGACTGCAACTATTCTTTATTGATTAACTCTGTCAGTTATTCGTTAATATCATTATTCACCGAGTCATTACAATTTCCAAATATCTTCATTCACTCGTACTGTCTGGCCAGCCGGAGAACCCTCATATTTCCTTGTATCTGAAACACAATTAGTAACTAGCCAGCAAACACAGTGGAGCATTTAGCAGCTTAAGAGACACATATTTCCCTCGGGAGCTGGCAGAGAGCAAACCACATATATCTATTCATCAGGTGGTGCCACATGTCTGCTGGAGTTATAGGTTTTCCTCAACGCAAACACGACTGGAGACCCTGTTCCCTTACCGAAGGTCTATGAATTTTCCTTGTGTTTCGGTCCATGTAATAAACATAAGTTGTTTTTGCTTGAGTAATCCAAAACCCACTTTAGAAAACCTTTTTCCCCATGCAAGGAGAACTCTGAAATGTCCAATATGATAACGTGGAAATGCTGTGTTTACACGGGCTTACTTCAAAGAGCCAAAATTATGTGTTATTTTAAGGGTTAAAGGTACTTTTTGTAATTACCCTCTGCAGAATTGACCTAAAGCTGTCTCTATCAGGGCGCACCATTTTACCAGTAGGTGTGTGGGTTAGCCATCTCTCCCAGAGGTCTTGCCTTTTGCAGGCTTCCATTGTTAAAATGGATGTGCTCTTAATAACATGCCTGCTTAAATAAAAGGTTAAACTGAATCACTGTGCCATCTTGTGTTAACAAAAGGTAGTACATAAAATTACAACCCAGCTGTAGCTCAACTTCAGCATCGTACCGTACGTTTATGTTTTGGGACATAATCACCACAACTTTTTCTTCAAGTCCTCCTGAGTCTGTCACATTTAATTCACTTTAATGTGAATTTATGGGCACTCTTGGTGCCGATGAGTGGTTCCTCTTTTCTCTGCTGATCTAAAAACATTTAAACTACAAGCAAGAAGGCAGCGTTTCCCCCTCACAGGATACTGTTGTAATATGACAAGTACCAGAGGGTTTCAGATTCTCACATCTGCTCACTGGAATATTTGCAGCTTAAAAAGCTTTTTGAGCACGACGGCACTACTGTCTGCCATCCTTCAGCAAATCAGAGGTCATGGCCGAGTGGATTAACATAGAGGGAGATAAGTGGCGACAGCAGCTGTGGACACCAGGCAGGCCTGAGCCTTGGAAAAGGTCTGAGTTTGTCTAATAGCTACCATCAAACTGCTTTGAATTCTTGGGGACAGAAAGCACAGTTTCAGACTTTCAGCCAGAGTCGCTATTGTTAAAATGATTTGCTCTCATAAAGGAACAGAGAGCAGACTTAAAAATCACTCCTTTAAAAAGGAAACTCTTACTTTTAATGGACCTGCCACTTCTGCTACATGCAGATCTAAAACATTTACTTAAAAACATCTTATTATTTATGGCTTTAATATTTACCAAGAAAAACATGTTTGAAATTCTCAATTTTCTGCCTTCCAAATGCACTTTTTCCTCAGCTGCTAATGCTGTTGCTTCCACAATTATGCAGGAAAAAGTTGCTATAAATAGCTAGAGTCCCAATAATCTATCGGACAGCCGTTATTAGCTGTCTGATAACAATAAGTAACAATGGAAGAAAAAAATAAAGAGTTGGGAGAAGCACTCTAAACTAGTGTTATGAGTGATGACGTTGAACGCAACCAGCTGATCTAAGAAAAGGGGAGAGCATGGATAAGTACGTAAAAATAAATAAATAAATAAATAAATATACACAAAGGGTTCTCTGGGTTTCAGGAAAAAAAAAAAAAAAAAAAGCAGTTGAATTTTAAATCATTAAATATCTGTACTGGTATCGGTCTTGGTATCAATCACCACTAAACTGTGACACTTCATAAGTCCCCTAATTTATTATACAATCAATGGAAGTGATCTTTTAAACAAAAGGGACCGAAAGGATTCGGTCGTTTGCTTAGTCATTAAATAAAATGCATTCGCTTTTTGTTCTGTTTGTTAATCAAAACAAGTAATGATTTTGTTTTAGTGAGAAACTGAGGTAAAAATATGTAAGTAGTGTATCAGCCAACTGATTGACATGTGGCTGAGAGCTGAAAGCCCTTTAAAACGCTTTACATACCCATGTGTAATGGAGATTTATTTGTTTTCTTGACAGAGGGAATAAACAGAGCAGGAAAAAGTGACAATCGACACTGGCCCAGAATTTTACAACTAATGCATCACTGAAAGTAACCCAAAACACTCTGAAAAGCAAGTGTTAATCATTTTCGCTCTCGTATACAGGAAAATTTCAAGTTTGGAAACAAAGTTAGAGGCTGAGATGGTTTGAACATGTGCAGAGGAGGTGCAGTGGATAAAATAGACCAAGGATGTTGAATATGGAGGGGCCAGGCAGGCGGAAAGGGAGTTGGTGTAACAGAAGAGGAGGTTAGAGAAGGGTGGAGTGAGATGGAGGCAGGCGATCCGCTGTGGCAACCCCTCAAGGGAGCAGCTAAGAGAAGAAGAAATATTCCAAATAGCTGGTGTAAAAAGTGTGGCTTCTGCAGCAGGACATCATCTGACATTCATGAAGTCTCTAATGAAAAAAATGAGAATCTGCATGGAGCCTACACACTACAAAAGGTTGCTGGAATTCTCAAACAGGCTCCACCTCCTGGCTTTGCACTTGAGCATACAGGTACATTTGACTTTTATCATTCCCATGTTGTCATTTCTTGCAACTACTCAAAGTTTGCAAGACTATTTTTTTTTTACCAAATGGGATAACTGACTGTAAAACAGTCACACTGCACCATAAGTACATACTAGGTCCAAAGTCAAAGTTAAGCATGGTCCATCTCATAAATAATACATTTTTGAGAGAAAATATAATAAAATTCAAATATAGCCCAAATCTACCAGAGTATACAGTAGAGGCTTTACCAATCGCAGTGAAAGGGTGGCACAGACAGTCTTGAGGGCTTTGGTTTCACCTGTCAGATCAGTATCACCTGGCCAGCCTGAGTATATTTATTATTCAGGGTGCTGGAGCTCGTCTTATGAAAAAATCATGAGGCTGGCCTTTTCATCTCCTCTGCAGACCATCATCACACTGCTTTAATAAGACACCTGAACATCTTCTCACCATTTACAGCTGCTTACTGGAATATGCATGTGTGACAGGGTTGATTATGTAATTCAGCAGAGAGTTATTAGAGCAAGCTGACTCCTGAAGAAGGGCTTAGAGTTTCTGCTGCTTGGTGTGTTACAGGGACAAAAACTTAACTAAATCAACCCCTTCCCCACAAATCTTAACGTGCAAAGGCTTTATCTTCCCAAATAGCGAACACCATACTAAATTCCCAATAACAGACAACACAATACAGAGAAAGTGTAAATATCTGCCCCTAACAGCCACCCACAGGCCTGCCTAGCAATGCTACAAGAGATTCATCCAGCAAGTATCGCGTTATATCACCAGAGACCGAGAGCACTGGGCACTATGACTGCCACAGAATAACTTACATGTGAAATCTGTTAATAGCACCACACCGTAGTGTTAGTCTGATCCACACTGAACATAGACAGATAAAGCCAGAAGGAGCCAGCTAACGTTAGCTGTGGCACCTGACCACCAGCCATCTCATCTCCCTGCCCCGACAAACTAAGCCAGACTTTATCGCGATAATTGAGGGCGTCCCCGTGGCTAAATGTGAAGCCCCGCGACCGTCGGGGGTGAATGTTTCATGTAAAAATTACTTCCCCTAAAAATAAACAGTTTAAAATGGCTAAAATACCTGCCACCTCCCCCAGATCCCGGCCGTAGCGCCATCTTGATAACAGCAGTCACTAAGAGGAAGATGACGTCACCATTGAGGACCGTGTGGTGGGGAATATGTTGCCCTGAGTTTAGTCTGTCAGACACACCGGCTGACGTATTAAAGCGGGGGCGCTCAATCCCAGTCCTCGAGAGCTACCGTCCTGCAGCTTTTAGATGCATCCCTGCTCCAACACAGCGGAATCAAATGGTAACAAGATGCATCTAAAAGCTGCAGCTCTCGAGGACCGGGATTGAGCACCCCTGTATTAAAGTAAAAAATACATAAATACAAAAAATACAAATAAAAATCAGTTAATTATGTTGCTGGTTTTTGTTTCTCTGGCTTATTTGTTTATTTTTTCCTGAATACCCCCCAGACTTAATAAGTCTTCATATACCCCAGTTTGTTTCCACCAGTGGAAATGCTAAGCTAAGTTTAAATTTCAGTAATATCTTCAAGAAGATGATGTAATGTTAAATTCTGACAGGCGTGCTATTGCAGTGGTTCGTATTGTCTAATGTGGCAAAATTATATTGGTTTGGATAATAAATTTTCATTTCTGACTGATTATGAGCTCAAGTACTGTTTATTGAATTTCTGTAAGCTTGAAAAAACATTTCTAGAACCTCTTACTTTTGGCTGACTTTGTGACGGTCAAAAAGAGCAGAGCGGAGGCCAACCTGCGAGGATCGAAGCTGGGCTACAAATTTCCACGTAAAGTCTTGGTCTCTGCAATACAAACTTTCTGCCAGCAGGTGTCAGTGTGTAGCTTTGTTGGCAACCAGAACGTGCCAAGGCCCGTAAACAAAACATGCCATACACGCACCTTGACAGAAACAAACCTGTGAGCTGGTGGAAAGTTGTGATCATTAAACTGAATGTTTTCACCTTTAATACCTGCAACCTATAAAGGTCTAAAATTACAAAATAAAGTTCATACTCCAGATCTCAGTTTTTTATTAAAAACGAGAAAATAGTCACGTGTGCAAATATGATCCCGTGCCATTTCTCTGCACGTGATTCTTTATCCGTGGTACAGTTTAGTAGGACAGGTCTACCTTAGCTATTCTTATCACCCACGACGGCTGTGTCTGATTTTCTCAGTAAGAGCGAGCTCAGTCCAACACTAGCTACCAAAATCTCTATTTTAGCAAAGCTGCCCATAGGCGAGGGGAGGTGATAGCAGTCTCTGTTTTATATGGAGGTGCCTAGCCTAAATATTTTTGAGCTTATCAGCAAGTTGTATATTTTTTTTAAATATAAATTTGAGCCTAAAGATTTTCTTTAGGAATATATCTCACATAGCCTTTATTTACTGTAAGTCATTTGCTAAATTACAGTAAGGTACTGTAGCTTGTCCCTTTACTGTGTAACTAATCTACAAAAACAAATTATAGCAGTGTTACATATTAGCTTTACAGTATCCTAGCATCATACCCAGTTTAGTGTTCCTACTTCGTTCTCCTTGTTTTACCTTTTGACATTTAAATCAAACTGCATGTACTCTGAATTAAATCTTTCTTGACTTTGTCTTAAATTACACTTTTAAAACACACAGCTTGCTGTTAAGGCATTTACAGTATGCATCTGTTTTCACAAATAATTGTGCATAACTGTACAAAAGTTCCCTTTTTTTCTACATCAGCTTGATACAGTGTATTTTCATATCTGTCATCAGGTGACTGTCTCAGATTAACATCGAGATGTTGAATAATTACGATTGCCTGTTATGATTCACCCAAAGACCCGCATTCACACACTGATGTGTTGTCCAACATTTTTACTAGCTGTCTGAAAACACTGAGGCAATTGTGTGTCCTGACAAAGTGATTCAGTTTCATTGTTACGCCGAGGGCACGGTGGAGCAGCAAGGAGAAGCCTGTGTGGCATTGTCTCAGTGGGTGTTGTTGTGAAAGATTTACAGCTTAATGAGACTCATGTAAAGCAGAGGACAACAAGCCCTGCTGCTATCCATCACCTGGTCTGTTCCCAGCTTTATACCTTAGCTCTGTTTAGAGTGCATATACATGACAGAGGAGGACGTGACCACATTTTTGGATTCACATTGACTAACAGGGGGGGGGAGAGAAAAGCTTTTAGTGTTTTTATTTAGTTTAATAGTGGCATTAAGGTAAGCTTTTGTTAAAGTCTTTAGGATACTTCTTTCACTGAGGAAACTGAGGTCATACATGTACCTGGGCGATAAGAAAGAGGCTGATTCCACTATGTTCAGCATCTTTTTTTTTTTCTTTTGGTTTTTGTTTAGTTTTTGTACTTTCAGGCCAACAAAAAGTAAAGAAAGGAAGCAGGCTGGGATACAGAGACAGTGTGTCTTTACACAGGACCAACTACCGCTGAAGATGTCAAGGTCATGTCCCGCTGAGGTCCTTTTATAGGTAATAGGAAGAGTTTAAGTTGTGTTCTTTAAACAAAATTGACATGATTATAAAATAGCTCATTTATATACATTAGGAGCTTTAAGTAAAAAGAACCCATATTTTCTTTTTGTCTGACTAAATGTAAAAATCAAAAGAAAAGTACCAAGTTTATGAAATAGGTACAATACAACAAGCAGTTATTTAATTCAAGATATTCAGTCTAAGTGCATGTAAAACTCAAGCCACTGCCCTACTTTAAAAAATCTTTTTACTGTACAAAATACAATAAAAGACAAGTAAATTGACGGAAACATATATAAACTCAGCAAAAAATGAAAATTGTGCTTTTTAGCATTTTTAGCAGAAAACATTGAGGGAAACTATGAAAAACCCGAGACCATGAGTGGAACCACTGATGTTGTCTGTATTTATAATTATAGGCCACGTGCATTATTATTACAAGACGCAAAGCTTTTGTGGGAAAAGATGAGTCTAAAATGGACCTGTCACACATGCAGAGAGTCAAATTTAAAGGATTATTAAACATCTATTGATGCTTTTAGCCGGTCCTATAATAGACAAAAGTCACTATTTTATTCCTGATTGTTTAACATATTTATTGTTTAATTACAGTGAATAACTCGGTGAATAAAACATAAAATATTCAAACTTCGTCTAGTAGACATAAGATACCTCCTACTTGTGCATGTCAGTGCACGTTGCGGTTGCCACGATGTTCTTTGTCATGCGTGAAGCTTACACAGTGAGAAAAGCATGTTGCTGTTGTTTTTTCTTTGAGCTTATTATAACTGCTTGGATTCTTTTTTTTCTTTTTTTTTTTGTTCTGCTCTCATTGCTTCTGCTGTGACCCATTATTGAGATCGATCAAGCCTCATTAGCCTCCCCTCTCCTCCTCTTCTTCTCAGTACCCGAGCGTGGTCTTCCTCCCTGCTGTGTGTGCCGGGTTTAGCTGGAGGCCGGTCACTCAGTCAGTCCCCTCGACAGTTGGATCTGGACTGGATGTGAGCAGCCCCCACACTCAGAGATGTGGCGAGAAAGGTGAACATTAACCCGGGACTCATTCGGGGCATCCCGCAATTCCCCATAAATCATTAACCCATCCAGCATCAAGACAGTGACAGCATCAGCATGACAACATCTATCTGTCAGGATTCCTCTGAACCAGGGATTCTCACAGATTTTCAGATGCAAATAAAGGGAGACTGGGAGAAAACAGGCTTGTACTCCTGGGCTGAAACAACAAGCGTGGCCCCAATATTTAGTTCAGACTTATATCTCTTCTTTTTATGCTATTTCTTTGTAATCAGATCATAAATGTTTCAGACTCTTGAGGTCCTGCAGCACGTGTCTGTAGCTGAATGAAGTCCAGTCCTTCCACCTGAACAGCTTAGAAGCTTCATTTTATCAACTGAAACCACATTCATGTCATAGTCCATGCCACTGAAGACACGCAACACTGCACTTAAGTACACTTTCTGGGATGCTCAGGGTTTCTTTTTTAGTCCAATACATTTACCAGCTTTGTTTACTAAATGAAGATTTAACAATCCCAGAATATGAGAGGCTGATAAGGTATCATACAGCTGTTAATGTAACTTAAATTAAAAGTGGCATGAATTTAAAAATATCCATTGTTGTATATTTTTGTATTATTAAACTAAAAGACCTTTTTCTACACATATTTTGTACCAAATTGACAACTTTGTATGATTTGATTAGTTAATTCATAGAATTTAAAGACAAAAGCCATCAACGCACATTTAAACAGATCTTCAGCTGCAAAGCTGACTTCTCCTCTGTAGAAGTTGACATCTTTTAGTCTTATTTCTCAAGTATTATAATGTATCTTAATGTTGGCAAATTATGAATGTTGTAGAGTGAATATATAAAGTTAAAATTGTTATTTTTGCAATTTTGTGGTAAACGTTCGAACTCATATTTGTTTGATATGAATTTGCAGCATCTCTGTAAACCCGGTGGAGGTTGAAGGGTAGAGCTGCTGCAAAAATACGATTTCATTTATATTCTGAACGCCTCTTATATATAAAAGCATGCTAACAGAACACCAACAATTTTTCTATTTACTTTAGACCAGAGCTCTTGTTTGGATTAAATTTTTAATCACTTCTAGACGTTTTGGAGTAATTGGACCTCATTAAATTTGAAAATTAAAGTATTATCTTGAGAAGAAGATATTTTTTTAATTGTCATTTGGGAACAATAGGTTTAATTCATAGCATAATGCACGTCACCTTTGTTTAACAAAGTATAAAACCCTGTATGAGTAGAAAGATGTATAACTGCAGAAAAACCAAATGTAAGTCAGGATTAAATACGGTCTGCTTTATTTAGTTTTATTGTCATTTTTTAAAAATCATTTTCTTTAGCTCACAGTTTTTTCAGCCTTGGCTTGTTGAACGCAGCTAATAAAGACGTCGAGTGTGTTCTGAAGTTTGGTGGTGATAAAATGAAACAAATCCATGAAATCAACGAGTGGATGCTAATGATCAGAAGAAAGCTAAAGAATAAATGACTCAGATCAAAAGCCACCTATCTTGTCATTAGTCCGACCTAGCTGTCACCGTAGGTGGTACTGGTGTCGATGTACGGTGAAGGCTGCTGATTGTTACTGGCTGATCTCCATGACTGTGCTGCAGCACAACAGAGGCCTTCTTGAGCGCAGCTTTTGATGGAAGACTTCTGTCAGAGGAGCTCCATACATGTGTATGTATTTCTCCGTAGAAAAGTTGGCGTAAACTCTGGTCGCAGTGACCAATTAGCCCTGGTGCACAGTGGCCTCCTGACCCTTGACCCCTGCTGGGTAGCCTTATCCATTAACCCCTCGGGCCTCAGCTGGAGTTGATGTAGCATCCTTTCTTGTGGCGCTGCTAAACACACGGCTGCATTCACTCCGCGGCTTCCACTTTCTGTCTCTTTGTCCGAATCCTCTGATCCCAGCGTGCCTACTCGCTTCTTGTGGTGACCTCTTGAATCCTCTGCCACACTCAGTCTGCGGTCAGCTTCCATCGCAGCATCACAGTAATTTTAAATCTCTAGTGGAGGATCTTCTTCGCTGTATCTTCATTTTAGCATTATGTATTTGCTGAATTGTTTCCCATTATTTGGTTTTTGGTTTTCAGCTGAACGGTTAAGGGGGAGTTCTTTAAAAGCGAAGCATGTTAAGCCACTTTACCAAGAGAAAATAAGACTAATGATCATTACATCTCAAATTACCAGATTTTAAGGACATTTTCTGTTCCACATTTTCAGTTTTGAACATGCTTGCTTCACGTTCAATCTGGGATGAAAATTCAATGAAAATAGAGTTTTCTTCATTTTTGTGACTAGAAATTTCATGTTAAAAAGTATTCTACATGATTCATTTTGCAGCATTGTGAAATTCAGCTATGTACCATTAAGAAATTGTCCCTATTTTTATTAGTGTGTGTTTAAATATGGATTTTGCAGGAGTAATGAATTTCTTTTTTTCATATTTCCACTAGTCAATATTGAAACATTTTTCAATATATCTGTCTCCAATTGCAGATCCTAATTTACTTTGATAGTAAGAAAAAAAGAAAAAAAATCTTTAATAGTTATTAAGATATTCATGTTCAAACATCGACTCAGATTTCAATGCGCCACCAGAAAGCCTAAAGGCCTCAAAAGTAGGTCAAAGGAACATTTTAAAATATATATCTTTTAAAATATGTATATTTTAAAATCTATTTGACATAAAGCTAAAACTTCACTAACTAAATCATCAAATATGTCCAAACTCAAGGCTCATGGCCGATGTTGGTTTGAGATTGAATGACCCAGAAATAAATACATGCTTATTGTGAATCCTCTGAAGGGGTGCCATCGTACAAGCACATGGGTATAGACAGATAATAAGTTTTGATTTGACATGAATATTTTATTTTCATTTATGCTTTATTAAATCAACAACATAATATATAAATCATCAAAAATATTATACTATATATACTATTTTTGATCTCATGATTTATATATTATGTTGTTGATATATATATATATATATATATATATATATATATATATATATATATATATATATATATATATATATATATATATATAGTGCTCTTCTCCCCCCCTACCCCCCCTTTTTTGCACAGTCGAGGAGCGTGTTCAGTTTACATTTCACTGCGTGTTGTACCTGTATAACTATGCATGTGACAAATAA
>VUQR01011019.1:36647-72060 GCA_015108515.1 Hemichromis elongatus | reverse complement strand
TTTATCATCATCCAGACCCGCGTTTGCCTTAAATGTCAATTATATTTAAGGCGGAGTGATTTATGTATGTATGTCTGGGTTGTTATACGTTAACGGTTGCTTAGTGACCCTACCGGCCGGATCTTCTTTTTCATTGTTATTGTAACTGTAATAACTGTAACCGTGACAACTGTAACTGTTGTAACTGATGAGGCCGAGCTGGTGAGTTTCTGTGTTGACTAAATAACGTGTTAAAGTAATAAATAAGTTAAAAGTTATAAACATGACTATATTCAAACTGTACTGTCATTAATAGGATTGCTTTATTAATGTTGTATGGTTGTTTTATTTGTGTCTTTCATCGCTTTTGGTAGAGGCTCGATTACTGTACTGGTGTTAGTTTATGTTCGTGGAAATAAAACTTGGAAAATCAGTAATCAGGTGTCCGAGCCTGAGTACGACACAGTCTCGTCAGTTAAAACACACCCTTACGGTGGGTGTTTGCTAAGTTAAAGGTAGTTAGTTTAGTAAAAACCGTACACACCTTGATATATTCTTCACTTGATGGTGACTTGTGTGATTGCCTTGGAGTTGGCCTTTAGTGCCGTCTTCTATAGTCCCACTGAGTTCTCGATTAATGTTATTAGTCCACTATTAGCCTTGTACAGTGCCATCCATGTATGGAGTTGTGCGCTTTCTTGTAGTTGATCCATGCAGCATTGTGATTGGTCCGTCTGTTCTGAGAGTCCAAGCGTACTGCTCTCTCGAGTTGGTGCTTTGGCACTCTGTTGTTTTTTCCAATGACTTTCTGAGCTGTATTTGTGAAGAGGCATGTAATTAGATGATAGTTTTATGGTATTGTACCCTTGAGGAGATCCTTCATGATCAGGATTGTTCTGCCCGGTGTTAGTCAGTCTGGATGAGTACCTGAGTCCTACATATGTCCTGCCAGCAGGAAAGTAAATATCTTGTCAGTGTATTTTGTTCACTCTCATGCTTGGATGGATTTATAGACTAGGGGTTAAAAACTCCACTTCTGCAAGTCACAGACAGTAAAACCACATGCCCCGTCAAGCATGTTATTTTTGCATAAATTTGATTTTATGGTGTCATTAAAGCTACATCCCTCTTAAAACATGACTCATCAGCATTATGATGTCAGTGGGTCATCTTGCTACCAGTTTGTTTGACTAAATGAACTAGAAGAAAAGCAGTTAAGGTTTTATTATGACTGTTATGTGACATTGCACCATTCCTTTGGGCACAATTTGGTGGTAAAACATAACGATTTTCTGTGCTGGTATGAGTGTCCATTAATAAAGTGTAATACATAGAATAAAAATACTAGTATATGAAATAAATGCAACTGACTTGTTTGCATATTTTCTTAATATGATGTAGCCTAAACTGCAAAATCAGAAGTTAAAAAACTACATAGGTCCGTTGCTTTGTAAATCACATGTCAAAGAGTTTGTTTGTTTTTTTATCCACGAAGTGTAAATCATGAGTATTTATAAAGAAATAAAAGGCACCATTTTTTAATGTGATGTCCTTAATTACTAAAAACTGATATGGCACCAGAGATTGCATGGTCACTGAATATGTTCCTAACAGCTCTCCAAAAACAACAGCAACCCAGACTTTTTCTTCTTTTTTTTCTTTTGACAGTCTCTCCTGTTAACTCTGCATGGGGGGGGGGATCATGTTTAGCAAAGAGTGAAAACGGGCAGTAACACACACAGATTAAAGCTCCGTGCAGGCTCACCCTGTGGGGAATCTGACCACCCCAAGCTTATCTTTTTGACTGCAGAGATGGGGGAAAAAATCTGGGCCCTATAACAGTTATACATAACACACATTCATCTCTTCTAGTCTTGGGCATATAAAAACAGTATACGATCTGGTATTTTATTAAGGAAAGCGCAGCAACAACCAGCCAGATACGTCACGTGATATGTGATAAGCTGATGACATCTACTGGTCAGAGAATAGAACAACAGGGTACACACAGAGTGCTTTACATTTCTGTGATTTTGCAAAGTTATCTAGAAAAAAAAGACAAGAAAAACAAAATAAAAGTTTTGGGATGTCGGTTGTTAACATAAAAATAGTAACACACAAATTTTGAAATCAAGATTTCATGCAATATAGAATAAAGCTCAGGTGCAGCATTAGAATACAGCAAATTATATACAATACCCGTTTCTTTTACTCTGTTACATTTATAGCTTGCCTCCACCAGTGTGTGAATGTGAGAGTGAATGAATAGTGGAATTGTGTATAAAATAGTCCTGTCTTCTGTTTCTGTTTGTTGGGTCATGTTTTTGGATTATTGTTTGTACACTTTCCGTTAAGACCCTATAATATTTTTTTGTCTGTCTCCAGAGAGTCTCCAGCAGTTGCCATGACACCTGTCATAGTTTTGAATTTGAATTTTTTATTTTTTTTTGCCTTCATGCTGTGTGGGCTGTTTTTGTAGTTGGGGTTGTTACATAATTTAAAATAATATTTATGTTCCAACAAACTCTCTGTGACAAAGTGGGTCAGAACACAATTTGTCTACATTCTTAGTTAAGTTTCTTTCTTTGATTTATCCATTTATCATATGCAGTCTGCAATAGGCAAACATTTACTATCCCGGGGTTGTTTGTTTTGCACTTTTACAGATTATATAATATTACATCTTGGTTTAAAACAATTCTTACAAGTTGGTTAGGTTAACATGTTATTTCGTTCAACTGTTAATTGGTTTAATTTGAACTCACCTTACTTACCTATGTTCCAGAAACTAAAGGAGGAAATGTGATTTTATTTCCTGTATTTATAACTTCCGGGGTTATTTGGAGGTCACAGGAAGAGACCAGGTGAAGAAGGGGGATAACTTTTGTAATTTAATAAAACTGATTTTAGAGTGTTTATAGATGTATAGATTTATCAATGAATTTAGTGTTGTGATATGTATTGAATACACCGAATAGTTTTATTGCTAGTAATGAGTAGCAGTACAAATTGGAGTATGAAAATGTTTGTCTTACCTACCTAATGGAATGGTCCAAAGAAGAAATTGTTTGGTTAAGTGGACTATTTAAGCAGATGAATGCAGGTGTTAGAGGAGGGAAAAGACCAGGTCAGTGTAGCTGTGTGCACAGGACCTTAATTTCTGTTGATTTAAGTTCAGCTATGGTTATTTGAATTAAGTAAACTATGGAATTCAGTTTCTTATTTATTTTTTTGTATATATTGTTTGGTCACAATTTGGTGAATAAATCACTCGCCACACTGGACAGCATCAGTCTCCTGTACTTCTTTGGCCGCTTGTCAAGTCCTACCACAGTATCCTTAAAAAATCTTAGGAATTGGAAGCTCTGTCATGCTTGGGGCTGCAGTTCAGGCAGTAGATCTGATGATCTTGTTACAATTGATGTAATTATAAATGCAGAAAAGTGCAGTGAGATTTTGATCTACCATGCAATACCCCAAAAAACCCAAAAAACATCTACCACAGATAAACAGTTTATAAAAGGTATGTTATTAAGAAATAGGAAAAATGGTTTAGAGTTGCATTTCAGCCAGTGGTTTTGGGGTTATGTCAGAGTTTGATCCACCATGCAATACTATCCTAAAAGCATCTCATTGGCAGTGGCTTTATTTTTCTTCATGGCAATGATCCCAAACACATTTCCAATCTATTAAAGCATACCTGGATTGAAAATAACACAATGGAACACTATCAGTCATGATTTGGCCTCCCCAGAGCCCCGACCTCAACATTACCGAAGCAGTGTGGGATCATCTCGATAGAGGCTGTTTTGAAAAATACAGATGGGATTACCAAATATTGAGTTTTAGGCTTGTTAGAAAATCAGTTGGAGTTATTACAGTTATTACCACACTAAACCCCAAGTGATTTATCAGGGCCACACTTTCTAACAAACACCCCTTCTCTCTCCAAACAGTCTCCATTGATGACATTGAATCGGTTCGCAAAGGCCGCCAGTCTGAGGGCCTTACAAAATATACTGATGCCAGTGTTGAAGACCTCTGCTTCTCCATCATCTTCAAGGGGCGCAAGAAGAATCTTGACCTGATGGCAGAATCTCCAGAAGATGTAAATAAGTGGGTCAGCAGCCTGGAGAAGGTCATCAATAACATGCACAACCTCAGTAACCAGAAGAAGAGCGAACAGTATCCTTAACAAAGACCTAAACAGAGCAATGTATTTGTGTGTGTGTTTTTTTGCGTGTAATACATAAAATCCTTACATCTGAATGCCAGCTGGATATTCAGCTGCATACGTAAGGCTGACAAGAACGGCGACAACATGATGACGCTAAAGGAGGTGAAACACTTCTTGAGACAGATCAACGTTGAGGTTGGTGATTCTTACGCTGCAGAGCTTTTTAAGGTGAGACCTCGTCAGAAAATTACAACATGTGTCTATCAAATTCATAGTTAACCTCACCTAAAATGTTGCATATGGTTATATAATTATCTCACCGTGTCGCAGAAATGCGACACATCCAATTCAGGTACACTTGAAGGCGAAGAGATCAAGCAATTCTACGATATGCTGACACACCGACAGGAGATCGATGTCATCTATGGGAAATACGCTCAAACAGAGGGTCAGATGAGCGACAGAGACCTGCTGAATTTCCTGCTTAACGAGCAGCGGGAGCAGGTGACTGCAGAGGACGCTCACAGGCTGATTGAGAAATATGAAGTAGATGGAACAGGTAAACATACTCTGGAACCCAGAGGATTATAAGCTTATAGTAGCCATATTATTAAAGCTTTAATTGAACTTACTCATGATTTTCAACTTAACACATTCATCCATGTGTATCACAGCAAAGCAGAACAATCGCATGACCAAAGATGGCTTCCTGATGTACCTGCGACAGGACGAGGGCTTCATTCTGAACCCAGCCCACAAACCTGTGTACCAGGACATGAACCAGCCCCTCAACCATTATTACATCTCCTCCTCACACAACACATACCTGATGGCAGATCAGCTCAAAGGGCCCAGCAGCACAGAAGCCTACATAAAGTAAATTTTATTAAGTTACTTTTATACCAACAGTAATAAACAAAGGTGTAGTAGAAGCATGGAATATGTGTTAGTTTGGATGGATTTTTTTTTTTTAAATATTAATGGTTTAATTTCCACAAGAAATTCAAATACATAATATTTATTCTTTTAAAAATAAATGTCTGTTTCCAGGTAGACTGAAAATGGTTCTGCCAGTTGTGTTTTAGACCACCCCAGTAAAATCTCTCCATTTGAAAAGCAGGCAAACATCATGAGTTTCAGGGATATAAAATCACTAGTTGGTCATGGATGGGTTCTTTTCTTGCAGAGCGCTGATGAAGAGTTGCCGATGTGTGGAGCTTGACTGTTGGGACGGGGCACACGGAGAACCTGTTATTTACCATGGCCACACACTCACATCCAAAGTGCCCTTCAAAGATGTTATCAAAGCCATCAAAGAGTACGCCTTCAAAGTACGTGAGATATTCTACCACTTTGGATGTTTTACTCTGGTTGTGTTGGAGATTGCATGAATTCCCAGCCCTTTACCCACCTTAACACATGAGGAACAGGAAAGGGTCTGAAGTTCAACTTTGCATTGTTTTCTTTGTTTTCCAGACTTCCAAGTACCCAGTGATTCTGTCCCTGGAGAACCATTGCACAGTGAACCAACAGAAGCTCATGGCCCATCATTTGGTCTCCATCCTGGGTGACGCTTTGGTTAAAAAGCCCCTGGGTGACACCATGCCAACTAACTTCCCATCACCTGAGGTGTGTAACCCCTGATCTGTATTCAATGACACATAACATATCATTTATGAATCCTTACTCTCATAAAAAAAAAAAATCAAGGAAGACGACACCTTAACATTTTGCCTCTTAATGCACCACCGCACCAGATTTTTCACGTTGCTGTTTGCCTTAGCATGACCCAAGTTTTCTTTAGGAAACAAAGCAAATGTGATACTCCCACCTTATTACATGAGCAACAAATCACACCACTTCCATGTAAATCAAGACATCATCATGCTTTAGCCTCAGATCCTTTGTTTATTTTAAAGCTTGTCTCACTTTGCACCTACTGATTAGCTAATGATTTGCTGTGAGTGTGTTTGAGACAACACCTTGTTTGATAACAGAGATTGCTTGCGAGTGGAATTTAGTCTCCATGTGAATCTGTTTCGAGCTTGAACAACTGTTATGAGAGGAATGCACACAGCTATTTTTGAGTTTTATCCCTTAAAGCTATCATTTCTTTTGCTTCTTTTCCTATAAATTTTAAAACTGTTACTCATTATCGCCCGCTCAAGATAAATCCTGGAAAACTGAAGTTTGCCATCACTGCTTGCATAGAATTCGATATGTCACAGAATTGTACACCAGGGCTGCAAATGTCTCATGATTTTATTTTTTATCTCTCTTTCAAAGTACAGTGGAGGAAGTAATTATATTCCTTGCTGAATTTGTAAGTTTTCACACTTAACCAATAAATGCACAATCTCTAATTTTTATGGCAGGTTCATTTTAATGGATAGAGGCAGAATATCAACCAAAAATATAGAAAAACACACATTCCATATAGGTTATAAACATATTTACATATCACACATGAAATAAGTTTTGATCACCTACAACACACCTACAACCTTATGTGTATAAAGCTCAGCTGTCCATTCCAAGCTTTCCACCATGATGGGCAAGAGGAGGAAGAAAAAGGGAAATATGACCTAAAGAACACCTGAAGCAAAGAAAACTAAAAGATTTAGAGTGTCTGCAATGATGAATGGGTCAAAACCCCTGCTGAGATGTGTGCAAACCTGGTGACCAACTACAAGAACCAAAGTACTAAGTCATGTTTTGCTTGAGGACCAAATACTAACTTCACTCAGTGACAGCCAAATCAGTTTCTAACTTTTATTTAAAGTGCTTTTTCTGGATTTTTGGTTGACAGTCTCTTACATTAGAGGCTGTTCATTTCTGTCAGGGCGGTGGGTAGAAAGCAGACCCAAACGCAGGACTCTTTCAAGTAAAAGACATTAAATTTACTTACAGTGAAAGATACAATGTAATATATACAGTCCTCCAGCACCGTGGCTCCCATGGCAATTTCTCCCAGAAACCCACATAGTGCGAGTGTCCATGAAAAAAGTGCAAGAACAGTTCCAAACAATCCGTTCTCCGATCCATGGCTTTACCACACACTTGCCAATCCAGTTTTCTTGTAATTAAGCAAAGCTACAAATTCAGCAGGCAATCAAATGATTGTTTCCTACAATGTGTCAGGGAGTGGCTGTGTGCAGGCAGGTGAGGACCCAAACACAAGACTCACAACACGCGTGGATAAACTCAAAACACGACAGAATGGCAAAGGGCGGTACAAAACTAAACTGGGGAGAACTAAAACTAACTCACAAGAAGGCACAGGGAAACGCACACAACACTGAAGGACGACGTGACACGGACAGAGGGAGATTCTGACATAAATAAACAGAAGCTAATGAGGGACGGGGGAACACACAGAGAGCATAGCTGAGGACAATTACACATAACAAGACAGGCCTGAAAATACTGACCCAAGATGCGGACCTTAAACATAACACAGGAAGGACACAGAGACAGACAGGAGAGGGAGAGGGAAAGCACGGGGAGAGCACAGACATAACAGACTGGGGAAACATGATAAACATGATGGAATAAAACACAAGGGAAACAAAGCACAAGAACTCACAATTAAATTAACATAGACACACAAAGTGAGACAAAGGGAAAAGACACTAGGGGAAATCTAATAAACTATACCGAACAGATAACCTAGGGATCTTTAGAATACAAACGAACTTAATACAGAATGTCAAAACTCACAGAACTCAAAACACTGGGCCAGAAGTCCCGGGACCATGACTCAATGTATGTGTGAAACAGTGAGAGAGAGGAAATAAAAATATTTTAAAAGCAGCTCCCATGACGTGGATACCTGTATCATTGTTAATCTCAAAAGAAATTTAAGCTATGCTGGCTGTTTGTAGGGTGTGACTAGCAGGCACACACTCTCTGTTGTTACAATGCAATTTTGGTTTCCATATTAATACACAATGTATATCTTACGTGTAAGAAATCACATTTTGTGTCTCTTTGTAGGCGCTGAAGGGAAGGTTCCTCATAAAGGGAAAACGACTGAACAAACTGGATGCGATTTTCAACAATAACAACGTGATAGAGGATGGCACCGTGTCTGAGGAGGATGAAGCTGCAGAGTGTAAGGAGAACAGCCAGAAAGACAAATCAAAGGTGTGCGAAAAGGCTCTTTACTCATTTGTAAGAAACTGATATATCAATTTTCAGTTTCAGATTTCATGTCTGCCTTTTCTTGTTTCAGAAATCAAAGATCAAACTTGCCAAAGAGCTCTCAGATGTCGTCATCTACTGTAAGAGCGTGCACTTTAACAGCTTTGAACACTCCAGAGAAAATCAGGCCTTCTATGAAATGTCGTCCTTCAAGGAGAGCAAAGCGTTCCACCTGGCTGAGACCTCAGGTAAACACACGCTGCATTAACATTGCTTTTACAATGATGCTAGAAATTGCAAATAAAAACAATCCGCTTTAACATGTTCATGTAGCTACTGCCTTCATACACCACAACATGGACAAACTCAGTAGGATCTACCCTGCCGGCTCCAGAACCGACTCCTCCAACTATAATCCGGTGCCAATGTGGAACGTTGGCTGCCAGATAGGTGTGCTCCAGTACACAGCATACAAAATAACCCAAGCCTATTAAAACCAAAGAAACAGTTTGACGCTTTTTTCCTCTTCGATTTGGTTTTTAGTGGCGTTGAACTTCCAGACTAACTCCAAGGAGATGCACTTAAACCAGGGACGGTTTCTGCCCAACGGCTTCTGTGGCTACATCCTGAAACCGGAATTTCAGAGAAGCCTGTCCTCTCAGTTTAACCCCAGCACACTTACTGAAGGGTCGTGGCTGAACAAAAAGATCTTTCATGTCATGGTGGGAGTTTGTTTCAGAAAGATAAGCCTATGTTAGAGGTTAAAGGTGTCCTGTGGAATTTCCTTTTATAAAGAAAAAAAGTTTCGTTTGCAGTATGTCTAGTACCAAGTTGCTATTGAGCTCTAAGCATGTCCCCATGCTCTGGCCTAGAAGTTTGAATCCTGAGAAAACGTCCTTGTTTTTATCTTTGGTCGAGTCCTTTTTATTACGTTTTGTATCAGTCATGATCTGAACAATAGCTAGTAGCACTTAAACCACAAAAAGTAGATTTTTATCTTTTTTGTCACCACTGATTATGCCACCGAGGCGTGACGTGCAAACTGGACATCATGCTGTAGATATCTGATGAGCTCTGAATTTAGTTTGTATTTGGATTGTCACGTGACTGGGTGTGTGCATTTTTTTCAACAGGTGATCTCAGCTCAGCAGTTACCTAAAATCAACAAGGAAAAGCAAAAATCCATTGTAGACCCTCTGGTGAGGGTGGAGATCCACGGTGTCCGGGCAGACAATGCCAGCAAGGAGACGCGTTACATTGACAATAACGGTAGGTGTTATATGTGCAAGTATAGCATAAGTGCACCTACTTGTCAAACACTTTTCCTGAGAATTTTAAAAAACACACAGTGATCTGTCCTTGCAGGATTCAACCCCATGTGGAATGAGACATTGCAGTTTGATATTCGCGTGCCAGAGCTGGCCTTGGTGCGATTTGTGGTGGAGGACCACGACACAGCATCGCAGAACGATCTGATCGGGCTGTACTGTCTGCCACTCACCAGCGTGCAGAACGGTAAGAAAGCCCGCAGGTTTGATGACAACAACTCGACACTAACTCAGAGTTGGCAACAATGTAATTTTCTAAGAGGCTGAGACAGCATTCTCTCTTTTCAATGCTCGCTTACTTTGTCCTCTGTTATCCCCTTATAATCTTCCTTAATTCCACCTTAAACATACTTCTTCTCCCTTATTTAATTTTTCTGTGTGGACCGCAACAACATGGTGACAACAGTTGCTAAAAAATTCATGCAAATCACAGCTCAAGTTATTGTTTTTCTTTTCTTTTTTTTTTGCTTCGCATTATGAAAAAGCTCTCTCATTTTGCTGACAAAGTTTATTCTTACTTCCTGTTTTCAAGGATATCGCCATGTCCCAGTGCTCAACAAGAGAGGGGACGTCATCTCTTCTGCCAGTCTGTTTGTGCATCTCATGCTCCTGGATGCCCCGTAGGAGTATATGCGCAAAGAAAACCAACGACAGCGACAGCGTCTTTTGTAAACTAACGAAATTTGAACTTTATTCTAGTTTTCATTTTGTATTTTGTTTTCTGTTCACATACCACAGCTGCTGACTCAGAAGTGTCTGACACTAATAGGTCACTGTATAATTTTAGCTTTTTAAAAGCCAGTTTAGTGGAGAGTCTTTAAAGTGACAAAGAAAGAGTGAATGAAGTGAATGAGAGGAAAGGTAGCCAACTATATTCACACTTCTCTGGAGAAGTCTAATAATTAATGTTCATTACTATGTGAGTTTTGTGTGAATCCCAGCTTTAATATACTGACAGTAACATAATTTTTCCAGATTCCCAGCAGCTTTATGGGATAGTCTCACGAGGCTGGACCACATCTTTATTTAGACTTTGTCCATTTTGATGCCATAAGAGTGATGATGTCAAGGTTGATAACAACAGTCTTCTATCAATAAGGTTCTGTTTATTGACTTAAGCTGCCATGTGTATGTCTGTGTGCTTCTATCCTTTCATTATGAATGCATTATGTATGCTCCCAGTGTTGTATATATCAGATTTTCATTTTTAAAACATAAGAATAATATAAGTAGTTTATAAGGCAAATTTGCCGTGTACGTGAATCCAGTGTAAACGCGATAAAGAGAGTTTGTGTTGTCAACGTGGTGTCTGAAGCAAGTTCTAATATTTTGTATCGTAGTTTATTTGTACCTTTCCTTGCTCTACAGCATTTTTACAGTTTACACGTTTTTGCACTAGCTCTTAAATTAAACCACTCCCCGAGTCCCCGGTCAATGGTTTTCTGCGTTTATTCACTGCGTTCGTGATTCAGATAAAATGCTAGGAAAACATCATCTCAGTATGAGCTACATGAAATGAAAAAATATACAGATAAATATAAAGCAGAACAATTAAAAAAATAATCTTAGAAAAGTCAGTCGCGTCCTTTAAATTACTTTTTAAGTTACATTCATTTCATAATCATAAATACCATTTGTTAAATTTAAATAACTTGGGATGTTGGTCGATTTTTTTTATTTTTTTTTTACCCCTCTGACAGCAAAACAAAGTGTCGAGGTGAAGGTCAGAAGCTAAGATGCTGCCTTATAGTTTGGTTTACGAGCGGATTTCTCCGCAGACAGGCTGGAGGCATGTGACTCCTTCTCAGAAAAGTCCTGCTTTCTTCTTCAAGTCATTCTGACGCCACTTTGGCAAGCGCCGGAAATCTGGGCGAGTTGTACCCAGCAGGTTCTCAAAGTCCTGGTCAGACAGATAATCCTGCCAATCGGAGCACAGAGGATGGGAAATGGTTAGACTGACCTCTGCTGTACACACAGCACTGTTACATCAGCATGCTTTATGACAGCAATAGCCCTCTAGGCACAGACAATGGCAAGGCCTCCCACCCTTTCTTGGAAAGCCCCATTTTGTCTCTATGTAGTGACTTTGTGTCTCTTTGTGGTTGATATAATTCCCTGGAAGCATTTTATGCATCTATGCAGTCACTTTTAATCTCTTTGTAGTCACTTTTCATCCATTTGCAACTGTTTAGTGACCTTTTCAGTGTAAGATTAAAATAGCTTCATTTATATTAATACACATTAATCCAGATTCAGTGCAATTAAAGAATCTCTTCTGATGGAAATAATGCTTTAAGCCTTGCTAACAAGTCCATGCTTTGTTTTTTTTTCTTTTAAAAGACATATCATGTGAACGGTGGCTAAGTACAAAAAACAAAGGAAGCCAAATATCCTTTGCTGCAGGTAAACATGCTAAATAGGTGTAGAATCGAATTGCACATTTTTTATGGCATGATGCAATTAATTTTACTAAAAAAAAACCCCAAAAACAATAACTTCTAAATGTAATTGTCATGATTAGACGTCACTTTTAAGGGTGTTAATTAATGCCCTGAGAAGGGCTTTAAGTAATTATGAAATGACCATTTGCATCCTTTACATTTGATCTACACACACACCTCTTTCTGGGTGGGATCCACTCCTTCTGGTAGCTCGTCTGGAGACTTGTTGACGAGGAGCTCAGGGTCGAGAAACTTTCCAGCTCCAGAGGAGGACAAGGAACTAGAGGAGGAGGACATACCAGACTGGGGTCTTGTGGGACTAGAGGGTCTAGGGAAAAACTCTGTTTCATCTTGGAAGTAGGCCTTGTTGGGTGGCGGAGAAGTTAGGGGGCCCCCAGGTGCCCTGTTGCCACCCCCACCTGCCCCGACGGGAGTCTTGTTCAGCTTAGTTTTCTGCAGGTCCTGAAGCCACGAAAGAGAAGTTTAACAGAAGCAGTTTCACAAAAATAAAAACAAAGGTGACCCTCCGAGGTGTAGGCATTTACAGATTAGTGACACTACCATATATGACATTAGAGATGTTAGTAGATGTTACATCAGTTGTATTAGTACATTTTAGCATAAAGATCAGTGTGAGTAACTTACTAGCGTGATCTGTGAGATAGACGAGGAATCACTCAGGTTGTTTTTCATCTCCTCATAGGAGTTGCCTCCCTGTTGAGAAGATCACGTGAAACAAGATTCGTCATAGTGAAAGTTAGCAATCATGCAGTGTCTTCTTCATCTTCAATCAATCCACTGAATTACCCATTTGCATCTATGTATGCTGTTCCTAGCATCTGAGATGATTCAATTGATTGCATGTTATTGTAATGGGAATTTGTAATGCCTTGATCATGCTGCATTAGTCTAATATTAATCATTCTTTCTGTGGGATCCCAGAAAGATAAAAAGGGGAAACTATTATAAACTCACGCTCCACTTGTGGGGATCCCATGCGTTGAACCATCCGGTGAAGGTGGGCGGCTCGTATCCCTGTTTGACAAAGATGACGGGCGTGTCAGGGTCACGTCCAGCCGGGTGAGTTCTCAGGTAATCCCGCGCGCTGTTCAACGCCTCTTTGGTCTCATACTCGTAGGAGGAGTTGCCGATCCACAAGAAAAGCTGAGAAGATTCACAAGAACAACAAGAAAAAGAGACAAATTACTCAAAGAGTCTGCTGTGTAAGTTGCCGAAAGCGCTTTAGGCTTGATTCGGTCTTTCTGTGTAAAGTATTACATAAATAACCTTGAGCTGAGTTAAACTGAGCTGCTACCACCAGTATAGATTAGAACAGAAACCATAGCATGAGGAAACAGTAAGCGTGTGTAATACAGTACAGTGTTTGTGTCATATCTTTCACATTCTTCCTGATGAGATGCTCATAAACAGGAAGCAGGTTCTACCCTAAATCAACACCAGAGTCTGACTGATTTCAGCTCCTTTGATCGCTCACCTCTTCCCAGGTGTCCAGCAACATGACGTCATCTTCATCTAGGTCACACTGGGCGAAATCATCCACCTCAGTAATCTTAAAGCGCCCCGTCTGATTGGAGCATTCGAACAGCCGGGGACTGTGAAGTGGCTCCTCCCTCTCAAATCTGAAAGCACACAGACCTTTCTGTCATAACAGCAGCATAATCTACCCCCACTCTCTCTGTCTGACAATGACATTGGGCATATTCCACTGACCTTGATATAAAAATAATCCAGGCAGATTTAATGTAAGCTTGGAAATGGTTCAAATTATGATTAAAGAGGCTTTTTGGATGAATCCTGAAGTCTTTGCTAATTTGTTATTATACTGGTTATTTTTTTTACTTTCTGGACCCAGATTGAGCGCTGTTCATTGTAAATACTTGACTGCTGCAGTGTGTTGTTAAGCAAAAAGTCAAAAATATCCTATTTTTGTCAAAATATGCAAAAGCAATGTTGCCATTTAAATAGTTTACCTCCTGTCACTGGCATAGGGGGCCTTTCCACCCAAAGCTATCCAGAACTCAGCTGGTTCCTGGCCCTCCATCACCACCTGCTTCTCATGCCTGGACAGCACGTTAGAGATCGTTTTCCCCATCTCTCTCTCATCACCGTTACAGCCCTGTGACAGGGGGGAAATGGTTTTAACGTATCAAATGCAAGCGAAATTAATATTTTTATTCCATTAAAGCCTGTTACACAGCTCACCTTTCCATACCACAGGTAGCATGTATTGTTGGTTTTCAGCAGGAAGACGTCGTTGGTGCTTAGAGAAGCGGCTCTGGCCACCACCTCTGTGGCTTTGGTGTTCAGCTCATTAGTCCCTCTCACCTGGAAGAGCCTGGCATCTTTGGCGGGGTTAACCACACCAGGTCGACCCGTTCCTCCCTTTAGACACACACGCAATGAGTTTCCAATTTCTTTTATTTATAACTTATATTTAAAAGTATTTTTTATTATTATTTATTATTTCTTTTATTGTATCCATGTAAAACTAATTTTTACTTTTGATTTTGCTGCATTACTTCCATGTGTCATAATTTCACACACACAAACCAAACAGATATTTTACTTTTTGTCACTGGTGAGAATTTCTAATCCAACTAAGAATAATTATCAGTGTGAAAATCATAAAATCCTACCTCAAAAATGATAAGTTTGCCTTTGAAAATAGCCAGGAAGTGGCGGGGCTCCTTTCCCATGACCACTCTGACCTGGACCGGGGTTCCATTGTACTTGTTATCAATATTGACAGCCTGGAAGGCGCTTGCTGCGATCTCGTCGCTTGTGGCATGGCGTCCCTGAAGTGAAACAAAACAAAACAAAGCTTACATGTTAAATGTGCTGGTCAGTTTTCCAGAAGCAAGAGGAAATGGAGGACAAAGAAGCATGGATTAGTTTGACACTGACCTGCCACATGTAGAGTATGTACTGCTGCTGGCCTGCCCTTTTATATGAATACAGCACCAAGTAGCAGTCTCCTCCATAAAACTGCCCGTAGCTTTTTGGGTCTACTTCAGCCAGTTCCAAATTCTCAATGCGCCACACCTGACACAGGCAAACAACATCTCAAACAACACACAACAATGCAAATGAAGCCTGAAAAGTATCTGCACTGTGTTTGTCTGTATCCATAGATTCCTGCATATGTTTTCCCACCTTAACGTCTCCTGATGCATCGTCCACCATGCGGTACTGCGCTGCCAGTTCAGGGCGTGCGTGGAGCTCCATCACGTCAAACTTCCCATTGTCGACCTTAGCTGAGCGGACACCCAAAGTGTTCAGTGTAAATAACAAACAGCAAAATATCAGCAAATAAGATTAAATAGCATATCAAGACAAAGTATGTTAACTGTGCTGGAATTTATTTTGAATAAGTGGATTGAGCAGTAGATTTAAAGAAGCTACCTATCTTTCCAACGTTGTGTGTGGTACCCAGGCCCTGAGTTTGCTCTCTGTCTGTCCAGGATTTAAACAGGTGCTTAAAGATTGCTGACTCTGCACCCTCAGCCATCACCTCCACAGTGGTGCTGGCTGGGTACTTCTTTGCTTTAATGTAGCTCTGGGGGAAAAGATTGAGGACAATGCTTGTAGTGAAAAAAAAAACCCCTCCAAAATAGCACACAAATATTTAGATAATCCCCTCAAGCCAGGCGATCCTTGGAAAAGAAAACTAGGAATGAGTTTATTTTCATTCAAAATCATTTAATGAGAAAGGAGATTAAAATATACACAATTAATTTATAAGATAGAACAGGAGGGAGTAAGAGATCCTTGCCATCTTCATTCTGTATACTCACCAGCGCCCTATTCAGAGCTCCTTGTCGCTCTTCTTTGGAGGCCTTCTTCCCTTTCCAGACCATCACACTAGACCCTTTATTGTCCAGAATGTAACAGTCCTAAAATCCAAAAGAAAAAAACAAAACACTGAAACTGAACCACTTTTCTTCTCAATATAAGCATTTATGAAACATTCTCAAGGAGTAAACACTAATTACCGAGGATTTCAGAAGATCTTGTGTCAGAGGCTGTTTGGCCACTTCTTGAATCACTAGATTCCCACTATTGTCATAAACGCTGAAGAAATTATAGGTAAATAGCTGAAATCAATCAATTTCTACAGTTTTGTGTGAGCAATGCAGTGAAAGCACATTGTACTTACTGGTAGAGTCGGACACTGTTTATCTGTGCGCTGTCCGGCACATCATCGGAAGTGGCCTCCTTCAACTGTGCCGGTTTTGGTCCGAGCACAGTCGTCAGGACTTTCATGAGCTCAGGCGAGCTCCGCTCTTCTCCTCCCTCCACAAGACCGATCTGAGCACGACCTCCGCGTTCCCTGTCCCGGATGTCCTGAGCCAACAAGACCGCCTGGAAAGATGGAAGGCGAAACAAAGACACAAAAGTGAAAACTGTTTGCCCAAAAAGTTACATTATCACTGTAAAAGAACTGTTTTTTTATATAGTGCACACATCTCATTTAAACACGTGCACTCTTTCCTGTGCCTAATGTTTATCTAACATTGATACTCAGGGTTCAGTATTTTGCCCAAGGAAACTTTTGCATGCAGACTGCAGCATGTGGCGATCAAACCACCAGCCTTCTGAATAGAAGACAATCTGTTTTACCTGATGAGCTGCAGCCACCTCTAAATGGTAAACGGACTGGTGCCTCCTTACATGCATGTTTCCATTTTGACAGATAAATAAAAGCTTCCTGCTACAGGCAGTGGTTTACGTTATTAAAGATCCACAGCGGACAGGTTTCAAGAATAAAAAAAAAATAAATCACTTTACAGACACTTTTAATTCCCTATTTTCCAATGGATTGCCACAGTGGATGGATGCACGTTTGATTTGGCACACCTTTTATGTCTTTCCTGATGCAACTGTCCTGTTTATCCTGATTTGTTAACTGACATTATGAAGCCCTGAGTTCATAACATTCACTTGGCACACAAGAATGAATTAAATGAGTCATTCTATTAGTCATTAGTCAATCTAGTCACTCTCCCTTTGTCAGAAACAGCCTTAGTGCAGACGTATTTTATCGCCTTTTTGTTTGTAAAATTTTAAATTTCTTTCTTTCTTTCCTTCCACAATGTGCATTTTCCCCGAGACCTGAGTGCTTCTCGTGCTGCTGCTTATTGTAGCCAATCAGCGCAGAGGACTACCTTGAGCTTCTCTTGTCTGTTGCTCTGGGGGCCGTTCCACTGCACTATAGCTTTCCCAATATCCAGAAGAAAAATATCTCCTTTGTTAAAGCTGCTCCATGACACCTCCACCTGCAAGGAAAAACACACACAAACACAGTTTAATAACTGATTGTGCTCCATTCAAACGGACAGTATACACGTCTGAGACAATACAGTGTATTAATTAAGTATCACACTCTCATACCACCCCTCGGGCAATTAACACCTACACAGACAGCTACAACAACAAGACATAATCTGTTTAAGAAGGGGTGCCAACACCTCTTTGTAGCATGACTGTGTGAAGCCACTGATAGCAGCAGAGGGAGGCAGTGGTTAAGACTCTCATAAAGCCTGCCATATCCCTTTAATTTGTTTTCTGAATACCTCTGTTGCTGTGACATCTTTCCTCCCTTTGACATGCAGCAGTCGCAGAACGTTGTAGACGTTTGTTTCAACATGGTTGAAACCTGAGGCCACTCCACCCTTCTTGTAGCTGTGGAGAGAGGAGTGTACTTTACCAAAGTTCAAGTGCAATAAAAACATAAACCTAGAGACTAGATTTAAAAAAAAAAATTTAAGGAATATTTTTTTTATCAGTATGAATTTTTCCTTAAGGTTCTATAACCATAAACCAAACATGCAATTAAAGGTTAAAGGTTAATAAATTGGGCAAGAGAAAATGGTGGTTTTTTAATGCTAAGCCTCAGAAAACAAGCGTGTTTTGTGTCATAATCATTCCATAGAGGCGGATTAGTGTTGTAAGCCATGACTCAGGAAGATTACAACATAAGTGTGTGTGCTTTTGTGTGTGTATAAGAGAGACTCATTCCCTTGAGTATATCACCATCCCCCTTTAGTTCAAACACCAGCTGCCTTCATCGGGAACTCACATCAGGCCATTTTTGAAGTAACTCCTGAACCGTGGTGATTCGTAGCCTTGCACCTCCCTGTACTGGACCGGACTTCCACCCAGGTACTCGTCCAGCTGGGTGACGTACATGGCGGCGGCACCTTGTTCATCCTGAGAGGAGGTTCTTCCAACCCAGTAGTGGATATCAGCAGACTGGCGGGAGCCTTTATTCTCTCTTATCTGGTGATAATTATGAAAAGGATGAGAGGTGACACATATATGCGATGTGTGTATGTATAACTATTTATATATCTCATTGGAGTTTCTCATGAAATCACCCAGTTTTTCACTCACACATAGAACAATGTAACAGTCCCCCTCAAAGAAATTGCCAAAGGCCTGCGGTGGAACGGGATCCATTTGCATTTTCTGAGTAAAGAAAACAACCATTTAGACCTCAAACAAATATGAGATTTCAACTTACCACAGCTCGACAGCTTCAAGTTCAACAGTGTGACCAACAATGTCAATAACATAGGGTGCGAGTAATGCATTTTAGACTCACATTGATGGTCCATATTTGAAGGCCGGGCTTCCGACGGACATTTTTAAATACATCATTATTGTTTTCATTCATCATTCTGCTGAACTGTAAATACACATAAAAACAAAACAAACATTTCTACTTATCTTTACTGTCACAAACAGTTTACATATTTGCATAGAAACAAGTGATGAGCTTCTAATGTCTTAATTGTTACAGATTAAACTGTCAAACCCCAGAAAAATAAATAAATAAAAATATTCTCAGTGTTAAATTTGAATGTAGCTTTGATAGGGTTTTCATACTTTGTCTTCACATTTTTTAAAAACAACACATGTTCATGCCACAATGTGACACCATAAACAACAAGCTGTTAAAATGCTTACTGAAAAGTTTGTTGTTTTTTTTTTATATATATATACGACGGTTATAACCAGCTGTCTATAAGATATCTGTAAATAAAAGATGGACATAATTTCTAGTTCTACAAAATGCACTAAGTGCCTTTAACCTACATTACTGTTAATGGCCTGAAGGGGGCAGCCTTTCTTATTGCCAAAAGAAGTCCTAATGTAACAACTCCATAAGAAACTTCTGAAATGGTTTTACTACTATAGTAACCACCCTTCTTCTAATGAGTTTATGATCTTGATTGTTAGTTTAAACACAACATAGCGCAATATTCATTTAGTAAATTATGACCATATTTAGACTGAAATAGGCATTCACTGTTTTTCAGTTTTCAGTTTACAGTTTTCTGCACTTTCTTTTGAACTTGTATTTTTGTCAACCAAGGCTAGCAACTTAATACACAGTCATTAATAAAGAAAAACACTTTATTAATCAAACGAGGCTGATAGCGTTAGCATAAACCCATTAGCTATAACAACAAATATGGTGAAGGCCTTTTTTTAAAGAGGGTAAAAAACAGAAATTAACAGATCACATCATGGTGGCTACTTCAACTTTTTATGTACAGTCTACGGACTTTTCACTGTGTTTTGCCAAATGATTAAAATACACCATCGCTGTTCCATAATGATCTCCTTTTTATTCACGTTGTCCACCGACACCACCACTAGCTTGTTTTAGCTTTTCAGCTTAAGGTAATAGCTAGCTTTGGAAAAAGCATGAAAACTATAGGAATTAATTCATTCAACATTCTTGTTGTTTGTTTGTTAGAAAAGTAAGGGAAAACAAAACAGCTAAATAATATAAAATTAGCACCAACTCTAAAGACATAAATACTTGGAAGATTGACTAGCACACTGAAAAATACTCCTCAAACAGTACTTAAACAGAAAGAATATTTCAGTTTAGAGACCTCTTTCTCACTCTTCCTCATCCTGGCATTCTCTGTCTTTTCACTGGAAACAGATGTCTCTAAAATGACAAGTGAATGGTTTCAAAGGACTGACTCTCTGACAGCAAAGCACCTCTAATCCTGCTAATGAGTATCAGCTTGGTGCTGTAGGAAAATACAAGCCCTGCAATCAGCGGTGCTTTAACGGCCTCTTGACTGGAATATCAGAAACAGCAGCACTGATAAGCAAACAGCATCACCAGCTGAGCCAATGTTAGGCTGTATGGAAACAAAAACATATTATGAATGTGCTTGCAACACTGATGCCATAATATGACATTGTCAAACAGCTGGAGAACCTGTGGTTGAATTTATTTTTGGGAAAAGTAATATAAAGCAGTATTACACGTACAAGTTCTAATCTTTTTTCTGGGTTTAGTAATAAAATATCTAACTGGGCAGTTATTGGTGGTGTGAGATGAACACTTAGTTAACCCCACCCTTTATAATATCATTAACAGGCTCTGGTATTTATGTATTCTGATAAAAAGGTGACACACACTGGACAAACAAAAGAAGCAGGTAAGATTTGAAAATGAAGACATAGCACTTGAGCTTAAACAGCTAGTTTTAAGCTAACATCTTATGTTAGCTTATATGTAATGAATGACGTTGCATAGGACCAGCTTTAAAAAGAGATTTTCCAAGTTTAGGCAACCAGTATAGCTAAGGGCCAAAAGTACATGTTGCTAAATGTACATGTGAAGTACAGGTGTCATATTCAATTAATTATTAAAATGTAAAGACACAAGTTATCTAATCGCAATCAGTCGATTGAAATATCAGCTACGCAGCAAAAATGTATCCAGATAAAGGTGATCACAGATCATAGTTTGATACACAGTAATGACCCAGGAGTCCAGTGAACAAAAAAAGGGTGTGTTTTATTGCTTTTGAACTCAACTTTGTCTACATTAAAAAGTAATCTCAAACTGTCTGCAAAGCTGTGCTAAACTTCGGTCGTGCCCTGTTAGCTTACTATCGGCCAAGAGATTACAGGTAGTCTATCAATAGCTTGACAAATAAACATAATATATTTTTAAAATGCCCGTTTTTAAAATTACCTTTGTGTTTGTCTATTGTTAAAACATAGTTCCCATGTTTTATTTCCCCTTTCCTTCTTAAGTGAACAAAAACAGATTACACCCTGCCCTGCACGTTTGTCCATTACACCTTAGATTTTGACAGAAATGCCATAGTTCCATGTTAAACAGAGTAAACGTCCAGCTGTAAAATGTATGTACACAGAGATTATTTCTGATAATTTTAAGATATAAAACAAAAATTATTGCTGAGAGTTGATGAACATCTAGAAAAAGTGAAGAAGCGACCCCACTGATATTTGATTAACTGAATGTAATCAACTCGACTATGATCACGCCTGGTTGCCAGTTATCAGTGGCTTCAGCTGCGGTTGCAAATCCCTGTTATAAAAAATAAATAAACTGTGCAATCTGATCCGTGGTTGAAACAATTACTGAAAACTTGAGCAAATAACACATGAAAAGATAAACCTGTGAGTGGCATTGCTTCTATTACTCAGACAGGAAAGACTGGTTTCCTATCAATTAACCTGCATTGTCCTTTGGTCGAGCATACACAATGACTTTTGTAATGACGTACGTATTTTTTTCAAGTCGTGTAAAATCAGGTTGGTTAAAAACAAACAAACAAACCCAAAAACATACACTGGAAACCTGTGTTAAAAAAATCTTTAAATGTGATAATAAAGATGGTATTCTTTCCAGATTTCAGTAATTCAGGTAAAATAAATAGAAGTGTGTTCACAAAAAAGAAAACAACGTAGCTATTATTAAAGAAATAGTAGTAGGATGGGTCTTACCTTGTCCTGTGACTGCCGTGGTGAAGTCCTGGCTGGTTCCTAGGTTGTGGAGATAGTGATTTATGTAAAAGGTCTGTATTTATAAGATACTGCTGCCTTTTCCTTTTATGCGCAAGCTGCAGTGTGCAAGGCATAGAGGGTTGGATGTATTCGTCACCACACCCAGGTATGAACACACCTGCCATCTTCTATCTGGATATTTACAGTGCCACTGTGTTAGAAACGCCCCTTCTCATTCCCTTCCCACCTGTCACACTTGATGCGGAAAGGGAGGTGGGGGTGGGAGGTGTGTGTGTGTCTGGGGGGGGGGAGTCAAGATATTTGAGGAAAGCCACTGACAGCTTCTTGCCTGAGATAGACCCCAGCTTCACTCGGTGTCGTGATTGTGCTTTATATAAGCCAATCACAGTTGTGTTTGTGTCTCACTGAGCCCTCAGCAGCACAGAGGTCATTACAGGGACCACTTGACACCAATTATTCATTTTACAACCGTTACAACTAGCAGATGGGGGAATTGGACTTAGGGAGCTCCGAGTGCTATTGGAAAGGAGTCAGAGGCTTTTCTGTGGCTAAATCTCTCATCCTGCGCCTACTCACACAGACACTCGAGGAAGAACGCTTGACATTATCGAAGGTTTACAGCACCGAGTGTTCAAGCTCCCAGTGGAGAAGGTGTTGGCAGATTGTGTTTACATTTATTTGCAAAATGTGCAGAGATATTAAAAAGTTTCATCCAAAGCCATTTGGGGAAAAAAGACATTGCATGGTGTGCACATTATTCCAAAGCCATACCCTGAAGTTAATGTAAAGATACAAGAGAAATAATCGTGGGTTGGTTCCTTAGCGAGTTAAGAACACCCTTAAAAAGAAGGGATGCAAGAAAATGTCAGATCCTATAGATCAGAACTGAAACAAGCCTATGAATGCCGATTGCTGTTAAAAAATTCAGAATCAAAGCTCTTTTATTTCCTAACCAAGACCACCAAGCCCTGTATCTGCTGGGACACCACAAATTTTCAAGGTATGTGAGCAATCTTTTATGTCCCCTTATTGTTCATTGCAGTCAGTGCTTCAATCACTGATCAGACTATCTTGCTGTTTTATGTTCAGGGCTACACCGATTATGCTTGTCCTAGTGTCATATAATTCAGACAATCCCTGCCTGGGAATCTAAAGACTACAGTGTTACATAACCAGCTTGAATCACAAATTGAAGGCTAAAGTTTTTCTTACCTTTGACCATGGCCTTTCAATTCTTAGTTCATTCTTGGTTTCCATTATGATCAGAAGATGACCTAAACACTGCACTGAACTTCACCCCTTGCATATCTCAGGAGAATAGGTTAAAAAAAAAAGAATCAAGCGCTCTCCAAGCTTGTACAAAGGGCTCGGTAATACCTAATCCACCGCTGCAGTAAAAGTGGCTGATACGCAAGCGGAAGCTAAAAGTTCACATCAAGATATCACATGAAGCTAAGCTCCCTTTTGGTTGCACATTAACCAACTCATAAATGCTCTTGCTCATAAATTCATGGACTTAACCCAGCAGTCACAGCTGAGAACAGCAGAGCTCAAGTATTAGGTTCTTGGGATTACCTTGGATTTAAAGTTCAGATTAAAACACAATAACAACAGTTCCTTTTGAATAAAATTGTAAATAAGAAAATTGTATGAGAACAAAAGACCTGATTTCAAATTAAAACATTTTAGTATTTCCATTATTTGGCATCGGGAATTTCTAGCATTTCTTTTGGTCAACCGACTCCAGCGGGTGAAACTGGGTCCCCACCTCTTTCCCCTCTGCACTCTCAGCACCGGCTCTCCCCAGGGCTGTGTACTAAACCCACTACTCTACTCCCTCTACACATTTGACTGCAGTCCCACCCACCCAAAGAACAGAGAACATCATTATCAAATTTGCTGATGACACAATGGTGGTGATCACAGGGGGAAATGAGGTGGCCTCCATAGATGAGGTCCCGAAACTGGGAGAATGGTGTGCATTAAACAACCTGGCATTTGACATCACCAAGACCAAGGAACTTATCCTGGACTTCAGGTAGAACAGAGCTGTCCCTGCCCCCCTGCAAATCAATGGAGTATGTGTAGAGCAAGTGGAATCCTTCAAATTCTTTGGCCTCCACATCTCTGCAGACCTCTCCTAGTCAGTCAACACCACTGCCCTAGTCAAGAAGGCCCAGCAGTGACTACAGTTCCTAAGGGTGCTCAGGAGGGTGCAACTAAACACTCAGTTGCTGGTGACCTTCTACAGATCCACCATTGAGAGCCTGCTGACCTATGCAGTCACAGTGTGGCACGCTAGTTGCACAGAGGCAGACAAGAAGAGACTACAGAGGGTTGCAAAAAATTATCGGCTGCCCCCTGCCCTCCTTGTCTGCCATCTATAACTCCTGTTGTCTGAAACATCTTGAAGGACACTACCCACCCCATCTACCATCTTTTTAACCTACTGCCCTCTGCCATGCGCTTCAGATCCATAAAGGGCCAGAACAAACCCCAAAGCTATCACCATACTCAACTGAAACTTGCACAAAAGTCATTTGCACTGAAACACTGCACCACTAGACATAAGTTACCCCTACCATTCATGTGCAATCTGATGCTGCTTGGACATAAGCATGAACTTATGTTTGTGCTTAAAATTGTTGGTGCTCAAATTGTCTGTGTCATCATTCTCTGTCTGTGTCACCCGGTACTGTGTATTTATATAATTATATTATTGTATAGTTTTTTATAATGGGCTAAGTACTTGTGCACTTTTATGGAGCTTGTTTTAAATCTTGTTATACTGTGTATAATGACAACGTTAGGATGTGTGGAAACAAGAACATATGTCCTTGTAACACTGATGCCATGATATGACATTGTCAAACAGCTAAAGGAGCTGTGGTTGAACTTATTCTTGGGAAAAGTAATGTAAACGTACAAGTTCTAATCTTTTTTCCAGGTTTAGTAATAAAATGTCTAACTGGGCAGTGATTGGTGGTGTTAGATGAATACTTAGGTAACCACACCCGTTATAATATTATTAACAGGCTCATGGTATTTATGTATTCTGATAATCTACAGTGCATGACAAAAAAAGCTTCAACATATTTCTCCTGTATTGGCCTTCCTTCATTGGCTCCCTGTTAAATCCAGAACTGAATTCAAAATCCTGCTCCTCACATAATCAGGCCCCATCTTATCTTAATAACCTTGTAGTACCATATCACCTTATTAGAGCAATTTGCTCTTGCACGGCATGCAGTCTTACTTGTTGTTCCTAGAGTATTTAAAAGTAGAATGGGAGGGAGAGCCTTCTGTTTTCAGGCCCCTCTTCTATGGAACCAGCTTCCAGTTTGGATTCGGGAGGCAGATACTATCTCTACTTTTAACATTAGGCTTAAAACTTTCCTATTTGACAAAGCATATAGTTAGGGCTGGACCAGGTGACCCTGAATCCTCCCTTAGTTATGCTGCAATAGACGTAGGCTGCTAGGGGGATTCCCATGATGCATTGAGTTTTTCCTTTCCAGTCACCTTTCTCACTCACTGTGTTAATAGACTTCTCTGCATTGAATCGTACCTGTTATTAATCTCTGTCTCTCTTCAACAGCATGTCTTTATCCTATTCTTTTCTTCTCTCACCCCAACCAATCGCAGCAGATGGCCGCCCCTCCCTGAGCCTGGTTCTGCTGGAGGTTTCTTCCTGTTAAAAGGGAGCTTTTCTTCCCACTGTCGCCAAAGTTCTTGCTCATAGAGGGTCATATGATTGTTGGTTTTTTCTCTGTATGTATTATTATACAATATAAAGCACCTTGAGGCGACTGTTGTTGTGATCTGGCGCTATATAAATAAAATTGAATTGAATTGATTCTTCCGGTGAGATTTTCTCGACTGAAATCAACTCAAATCAAAACTCGTTTAAGGCGAACTCTTCCTTCAGTTGCTTCAAAATTTCAACTAATTTATTAGAAATCCTTGTCACCTTTGCCAAGATAGGAATTTATGGCCACTTTAAATACAGCACTGATAAACTATGATACATTTAGACTTTAAGCATTATCTGCACATTAACCTTCATTTAGAGTCATGTTTTCTGGCCAGTGGGAAGAGTCACTTTAACCCGGGTTTTGGTCTCCAGTGAACAATTCTGGTGAGTCTGTGTGAACTGTGGGCTTCCTGTTCGGACCAGGTGTGCTCTTCTGCTGCTGTGCCACATGTGCTTCTAGAGTCAGAAATGCTTTTCTGCACACTTTTGTTATTACAAGTGGTTGTGAGTTACTGTTGCCTTGCGATCTGCTCAGAGAAGTCTGTCAATCCACTCTCCTGTGGCATCAGCAAGAAATCAACACAGCACCAACAACCATGCCAGATTCAGACCTTTAGATCGGTTTTCTTCTTTATTCTGGTGCTCAATTTGGACTTCGGGGGGCCGCCTTGACCATGTCTACATACCTACATCCACTGACTTGCTGCCATGTGATTGGCTGATTAGATATTTGCATTAATGAGCAGGTAAACAGTTGTAATTAATGAAGTATTCATATGTTTCTGTGTGTTTTAGGTTCAGACAGTTTGGATTTTCTTTTTTTTTTTTTCTTGTGGTGTTGTTTTTTAGTTTGGATTTTCTTTTTTTTTTTTACTGTGGATGTCATGTTGCTGTGTTTTGGGCTTTGTTTACATGATTTCTAAAATGTTTTTTTCTTTTCTGTGTTTAGGACATAGGTTGTTACAAAAGCATGTGAAAGCTGGTGTGTGTAGCCCATGCACTGGCTGAATTCCTGTAATCATTTGCATAGCCAGAGAGCTTCGCAAAGGCATCACTAAATGTACGCTGGTCCTTTACTTCATTGTAGTATTATTATCACAGTTATTGCCATTAAGTAAGTTTCGTGAGAATCATTACTCCATGACAGACCCAGGCAGTGTGCAAACTTGCAACTTTAATAACGTTGTACAGTACGATTTAGACAGCATTCTTTACAATGCACCCAGGACCCTTTCCCAGAATAAATATAATTTTATATATCTAAGCTAATTGTTCTATTTTTTTCCTCAAACATTTATTGGTGGACAGTGATGTCATCACGGATATTTTTATTTTTTTTCTTAGTTACCTAGCAGGGTTTCAATGTCCTCAAGGATCATCAATTTACAGTCACTGCTGAGGATCAAATGATGTTGTTTAGTCACAAATCACATTGAATTGTAAAAACCTTTGGTAAATTCAACAATTCAATGCTACATAACTGAAAAACAAAAGTCATCCAGGTCTAACAGGCTACTTTTCTTCCCTCTCTCTTCCAAGAAGTGTTCATTTCACTTCTTTCAGATTAAATGACGTTATCAAAGACTCATTTTCAACTTCAATTTAAAGATTCAGTGAATACACTTTTGGAGAATTGACTAAATATGCAGCATAAAAATGCTCACCCCATAACCCGACACAAGAAAATCAGCACAGTAATGAAGGCACTTCATTCTGTAAAGAGAAGTTAAATCACAGTTGGTTAGAACGAAGAAAAAAAATCAAACTTGGAACGACAGCCTGCATAGCACTGCTCAACACAAAAACTCTACAGGTCACCGATTCTCAGAAAAAAAAAAAATCAAAAAATTTGTTTGTATTTGATCGCTTTTCGGTAACTAAAATACTTGGAATAGTAAAACCTCCTCTCTCTGATAGAAAAATTACTTTATGTTTGTCTTGCGCTTAGAAACATTTAATATGTACATACAGTAATAGAATCTTTTTTCAGCTAGAGTCCTGTACAAAGAGTCCAAGAACCCAGAGAATCCACTCTGTTGTTTTATTTAGATCAAGAGTAGATCATTTGCCTGAAATCCTCCAACTGGGGGAGCTTCCCAGAGCTCTTTGAAGGACCGGAGTTGGGCTGCAGGACCGTGGCAGAGAAGGGAGGCTTCTGTTCAGCAGTCAGGAGGGATCAGCTGGAGCAGCTATCTGCTACCTATTCCTTAGGCTCTGTAACAGACTGTAAACGTCCTCCTCTTTACTGAGACCCTCAAACAAGGGAATGAGGTCCAGAAGCTCTGTGTCCGTCATATCATCAAACCAAGACTGCACTGGGACCTGTGGCAGAAAAAAACAAAAACAAAACACACCCACATTTACATTAGAGTCAGACAGAAAAAGAAAGTGAGACCAATCTTATTTAAAGAAGGGAGAAGGGGAAAAAATGTGGCTGACAATAGATACCATAGATGCTTAAGTGTTGCATTACAGTGTGGGTGTTTTCTGTAAATAATTAATGAGGGAAATAAATCAAAGGCACAACGAGTGACAGCAACAGAAACTTCTCCACGGAGTTGAGAACTCTCATAAAATTGGGAACACTGCCTCAGGCACGAGAACAACAGCGATTATTAAAAACTCTGACAGTGTCTTACAGACATAATCATTTACATCATTAATCACTTCATAAGTAACTTATTTCAGACACAACAGTGTATTTTGACCCCGTTCTTGATTAGGCAACAAGTGCCATTGTACCCACCATTTAGCTTAACTTTGAAACTTTTTGACATTTCACATGTTTTAGGATCAGAAGCTAGCCACGGCGCTGTGCAGAAGTCTTGCACCACCTTTATATTTTGCCCAGAAAAAAGGTGCAGTGATTAAATGAAATGTGTGCAAACATACACGGAAATACACTATATAACAATATCTACAATTCTATTAAGCTTGAAAGATAATACTTGGTTTGATTGCCTTTGTTCTTCAACACAGTCTGTACTCTTTTAGGCAAGCTTCCTTCTAATATCTTTAAACAGTCTTCGGGAATCGTTCTCCAGGCTTGTTGAAGGACACACAAAGCTCTTCTTTGGATGTTGGCTGCCTGTTGTTCTGGTCTCAGTCAAGTGATCCCACACTGCTTCAATAATGCTGAGGTCCAGGCTCTGGGGAGGCCAAACCATGACTGAAAGTGTTCCACTGTGCGTTGTTAGATCCAGTTATGCTTTTACCGAACTGGCTGCTCTGGTTCCTCCCCTTTTCCATCTAAGACTAACCTAGTCTTCCAGTCCTCACCAGTTCGTTAGCTACCTCACTGTGGTAACTAGGCCTCCTTGTCTCTCATAAGTCATGTTATTGTCTGGTACTATCCCCTAGCTTACTGCGCACTCACTTGGACACTGGTTGCTTCAGTTACAACACACCAATCCAGCCTGCAACTTTATTCCTTGGAAACTCAGCTATTCGCGACTCATACCTGACTGCTGTCATCTCTGGATCACTGGAGGCATAAGGTTGGAACCTCATCCTTTCACGTACCCTTCCAGACACTCGGCTACGCTCCCCAAAGACTCGCACCTTTGGCCATTGCATCCAAGCTCTGAACATCAACTCCCTCTGTTCCCTCTGTTTCAGTACCTTCGTGTCAAAGACACTCACTATGTTCCCACGCTTTCTTTTTCTTGCATTCCCTGTGTTCAATAAAGTTTGTTAAAAATTGTTATTCGTGTGCCCATTGAATCTTTTTTTGGGTCCACTCCCACGTTACGGCCTTGACAGATTTTCAGTCCAGTTCTCGCATAATTTGTCATACTTCAGCCTTTTATTCTTGTTTCCTCGTTTATGAATGGCTTCTTGACAGCCACTTTTCCACTGAGACCATTTCTGAAGACGCTTCAGTGAACAGTAGATGCTTGAACTCAAGAGCCAGATGCCTCTTCTTCTTTTATCCCTCTCTTGTCCAGTTTCCTCAAATTCTTTAATGACACACTGCTGCCAAGTTTTTACCTAGTAGACGGTGCCAAAATACGAATTCAAGTCCGTGAAACTGTGTTGTCATTTCTCATACATTTAATTAAAGAAATGTGAACAAATGTTTTTATGACAGGCTGCTAGCAACAAAGTCCAAAAAGATACAATTTAAAAGAAGTTCTTTGCTAAGTTATCTGTTATATGTGGATAAAACATGCCTACACCTAAAGAACTATGACTGGATGGTTGAAATAGCAGCAAATGTCCAAAGAAAATTTTTGAAAGACCTTGAAAACCTGAAGAACTATTGCTAAAGACCACGTTAAAAAATTCCAAGAAAATCTGGCTCCTTGAAAGCAGAATATGCAGAAATGAGGCGTGGCTCAAGACTTTTCCACAGTGTTCTACTTCCTGCTACCAAGATTAAATGATCTTTGAATCCGTATGATTTATATCAAAAATAACTTACTGCATTCTCAGGGTGGAAGATGTAAGAGGCAGGTGAGTTGTCTACGATGATGACTTTGCTGAGCTCTCGGCCCAGTCGGCTGAGGTCTTTGACGTAGTTTCCTCTGTGGAAAACACAGGATTCCCTGAAGAGACGGGCGCGAAACACCCCCCACTGGTCCAGCAGGTCCGCCACAGGGTCAGCATACTAAATAGGTCAAAGCACATCAGGTTGAGCAGCACACAGCAAATGAACAGAAGCATTACTGTAACTGTCAAAGCAGCTGAGAACCAACCTTGGCTAAGCTTGCTGTGAAGAGGACACATTCAAACATCTCCCCCATTTTCTGAAGGAACTCGTCCACATGAGGCCTCTTCAGCACGTACACCTGAAACCGAGACACGTAACGAACATGTCTTCGTTATGTCTGTCCAGGTTATTTTTTTTTTTTATACCAAAATAAATTTTTTGGAGCAAAAAGCCAAACAAGAAATCTTCTTTTTCTTGAAATCTTATTTAGCTGTTGTATAACTATTCAGTTTAATTTTATCCACTTGCAGATTTCTGCTTAAATAAAGTTGGAATACAAAAATATAACTTCAAACATGTTTTGAGGTCTTATTTTCCATTGCTTGTCATCTTCGTCCTTCTTAGTAGGTCACTGCAGGTTATTTGCTGCCTCCAAGTGCAAGTAATCAAGCATAGGCCAAAGCAGATGCAGAAAGCCTATCCTGGATTACTTGAACCAGGTTACAGCTGCAATATCACTTCCTTTGCTTCAAACTGGACACAGACGATTAAACCTTCAAGAGGACGTCACCCTTTATGCACAATCTCTTCTGCTACAAACTCAACAGCAGCTTCAACATTGTGTGACTTTTGCGCCGAAACACTCGTGCCACGGTCCAGTTTCTTTACTGCGAGCAAAGATTCAAAGAATAAATCAAAGACAACTAAACTGTTTGAGCTGAAATCACTGTGAGATAAAAGGGAATAATAAATAGAGAAGAAAGTGAAGCCAAGGTCTCCACCCTTATAAATTCACACATATTGTTTTATGCAAGCCCATTTCTGGAAGCCTTCCATATCGGTGCAGTATTACCTGATGAACGGTGCCATCAATCTCCACTGGAACGATGAAGTCCGCATTGCTAATGGGCTGCAGGACGACAAGAAACAAGGAAAAGATTTAAAAACTTCACTCTGACAGGGAAACAGCCCAGGCACACGCTATGTGGTTCAAAAAGAGAGACAGGTTAAACACTCCTGCAAGGTGCCCCAAGCAAATGATGAAGGCTTTCAGCATAACGTGGTTCCCTCTGCACCAGTGCTCCGTATCTCGGTGTTAAATAACAACCAGGCGTGAGACTCTGGGGAGAAACCTGAGAGCCGAACAAGATGACAGACTTGAACGCGGACAGGAGGAGTGCTGCCTTTTTACTCTGCGTGACTTGTGTCATTTTTTTTTTTTAAAGGAAGAAAAGGGGAGAGAAGAGGTGCAGGAAGCAAGAGGAAGATAGATGCCAGAGGGGATGTGGGTGGAAGATGAGCAGAGGGTGTAAAGACGGAGGATGAAAGGATTAGGTAGGAGGCACGGCGGTGTCATTTCAGAGAGGGAGAGGAAGAAAAACAGGTGACAGGGAAAATCTGCATGTTTTCAAAGACACACACAAGAAGCTTTAAAAAAAAATGATGTAGGCGCTTATAGTATGCTGTATAGAATAAAAAAAAAGTGAGATTATTTGGACATTAACTGCTCAATTTTAACGAAATCTCCAAAGCTTGGTCTTTGATGTCTGCCAAAGACAACTTTACTTCCAAATTAATTACATAATTCTGCATTACAGAGTCAAATACCAGTGGCAACACAAACAAGCCTTTGGAGTTCAAAGGCTATTTTATCAAAATGTTAATTAGCTCTTTCCTTCCCCACTAAAAAGAAACATTTGGCAGATAAAATCAGATCCTGCCCTCACCGTTTGAAGACTGTAAAGAGTGTCGAAGCTAGGCTAATTAGCCAACTTGTTTATTTGTTGTTGCTGTTTCCTCAGATTAGCCTTTAATTAAACTACATTTACCTACAGCTTTAATGACGTTTTAAACCCATCCACTGTACCAGAGCATGAGAAGCTAGTTCCCTAAACCTAGCATATAGGATAAGAAAAAATGAGATAGCATCTCTTCTTCTCTAGCTTGTCTAGCTGATGACTTTTTGCTATTTAGCTTTATAGACATGCTAATATAACATGCTAATGCCACAATGTTAAACCATTTCAAAAGAATTCCTGTATTTAAGCCCAAATGTTTAGTTGCATTTTCTAGTCTTTGTTTAAATGAACTACAACATAGTAAGATACAGAGCAATTATTTACAACTTGTATGTATAGTACTTGCAACTAATGCACATTTTTAAAAAAGCCTTTAAAATGTCTTGTCATGCATGCGTATTGTTACTGCCATTATTTTCTGGCATGAAACTCTACTTAGAAAATACAGTTTAGTACCATCCAGCAGAGGGGGTGTTTGCTGTAAGAATGCAAAGTGCAGCACTTTGACCTTCCAAATGTCTATACTTGAATCTAATAAGATCAGTGTGACAACCGGAGGTGCTTTCTTCTTCCTTTATCTGACACCAGAGTGAGTCAATTAACAATAAAAGTTTCACAATCCCTCCCTAGATAAACAGTGTTTATTCTACGCATGGGTTTTGCATTATGATATTTAGCTTTGGTTAATGTTTATACCAGAGGGCAAAAAGGACTGAAGCTCTTCCAAAACTGACTAAAAAAATAAAAACAGTGACAAGCTGGAAAGAGGACAAGGATGCCAGTCACAAAGAGAATGGGAAAAGATGAGTGAGACACAGATGGAGGCAGAGATGCAGAAACAGACTTTGCTCTGCTCCTGTGCCTACTGCTCTTCTGCTGAATCACTCCATCATCTGAAGACTGAACATACAACAGCTGCTAATTGCCCTGCTCCGTAACAGACTCAGATCAGAGGCAGCAAGAGATGCGGAAATGCAATAGGATTACATATGTGGGGGGTGGGCAACTAAGGTAAACGTTTGCAGGCAGCTTGTGTAATTATGGATTTCTTCGAACTGTGGGTTGTTTCACCTCCTGACCACACTCTGGCTCAGAACCAGGGCTCTACATAAATTTACACACACTGGCTTCATGAGAATTAGTGCCATTAAAAACAACTTCATGTAATTCTACAGCATACCCTAACATTATCAATTATTTATTTTTTTAAATACACCTTTTCCCATTAGCTAGCATTCCAATTATTTCAAGGTTTAGCTGGCATGTTATATTTCATATGTGTACAAAAAAAATTAGTAAGATGTCCCTGGGTAAAGTAAGAAGAAAAGTTTTATTAAAAGACTGTTAGGGAAGCAACTAATAATTATTTTTGCATTAGTTGCATGGCCTAAGTTCTTAACTTGACCATGTTTTTTGCACATTTTTCACATTTATTCTCCAGGGATGGGATGCAGTTTAACCGGACAATGCCAGTTGTTAGTCCATAAATCACTGCAACATCATGCACAGAGTGCTGATTAAACCCCATCCAACATCTTTAAGATGGACTGCAATACCAAGTGCAGGTGTTGATCTCACTAATACCGTTGTGACTGGACGGGACTGCATCCCAGCAGCCAGGTCCCAATCAGGGAAATCGATCCCAAGAGAGTAAAAGGCTGTTGTGGAATCTTAATGCTCATATATTGAGCAAGACATCTTTTGACAAGTGCTTTGCAAATGCATGCTGTTCAAATTACTACAGTGTACAGCATGGAGATCAGTCTTCATTCATTTCAGCTACTTGTGCACATCTAACACACACAGCAGCTAATCTCAGAGAGGGCTCAGGATTTATCTCCCCATCCAATAATATGCAGGATAAAAGCAAGAGTATGTGATGTGTTATGTAACGTTTCTTTTTTAGTCTACATCCATCTGTGCAGTGTCTGCATCCCTTGTCAGTTGTTGCTATTCTGCTATAATTGTGTAATTTCCAGTGGAAGCCTGTGTTGTTTTGGAAAGAAAATGCTTAATATTTGACATCAAAATCACCTTGAAACAGGAAAGCTACAGGAAATCCTGCTATGCTTCTGAAAGGAACTGAAAATGCTGTGTTGTGCCACTTTCTGTGTCCCTCTCTTCCTCTCTCAACTGATTTCCATTTAATGTGAATCCATTTCATACTGCACACTGATCTCTAAACTAAATGAATTTTGATGGACTGGGTATCTGGTGTGTGAGTTTGATCAAAAGGGGGGAAAATATATAATTTTGGAGTTGTTTTGACCTGCAGTGTATTAGATCCAGGATTTCTGCACAGTCCATCCCACGGCTATTGAAACCAAGAGTACACTGCACTGGACACACCCTTGTGTGTGGCTAAGCCTGTATGATTTTGTGTGTGTGTGTGTGTGTGTGTGCTTTTCGCCCTGTTACACTCCAAAGCAATTGATTCAATGTACTCAAAGTTTTTTTTTCTTCTCTACAATCTTTTTAATTAGAAGGAGTTCCACTTAAGTGGAACATAAAACTTCTACTTCAAATTTACTTTGAGCTATTTTGTTGTATAGCTCGCCGACACTGAGCACAAAAGCACCTGAGCTCAGGTAGTACTCAGAGGCATACTAAGATCAGTTGAAGCCGGGGCAGATCTGTGCTCAAATGGGTCACTAGATGTGCCAGGTGTGTCAGTAGAGGGAGCTTTTGATGGTGAGAGACAAGAGGCATTTACAAGGATAGTGTACTAGTAGCTACTATACTGGGCTTTCCCTTTACGTGCCTGCAGCAGGCTGAAACAAACATTATGACATGTTTGTGAGTGAAAAATAGCCTTAGTTAGTTCCTGCTATTACATATAAAGATAGAGCATTTTCATGCATACTTCAGCCTCTAAGTAGTACTGCTCACTACTCAAAACAAAAGCAGGATTGGCAATTAAGCTACATATAAGTAGCAGTCTAATGAAAACCATGAATATCCAGATTTCATGAATTTTAAGTTTGAAACTCGAGGCTTGAATTATTTATGGTTTGAGAAATCAAATTATTTTAGTTATTGTAATGAAATTTAATGATAAAACCACTGGATGTGGATGCGATATGATCAGGTCTCACTGTTGGGCAACCCAGCGGTGCAGCGGTTGGCTGATATATATTTTGAAGACCGATACCAATGTTTGATAATTCACTAGCTGGGACCACAACCTCTGAAATTATGAGCGATGAGGGATGAGGAGAATGAACTGGTGCTGCGGTTTGGGGAAGGCCTCGAAGGGGACTGGCGATGGCTCCCGGGCCGGGCAGATCCCCAAGGAAAGACTGGGCATTTC
>VUQR01011019.1:17550-34562 GCA_015108515.1 Hemichromis elongatus | reverse complement strand
GTTAAATAGCGTACTGTGATAACTGATTGAAAATAGTTGATCAGCGGGACGCAGTAGATCAAATAAACAGACACATTCCTCCTCTTTGGATTTATGAGGAAATGAAAATTTCAATATGTCCTAGTTTGTCTTCAAGAAACCCACATAATATGAACACAGAACACACAGCTGGTCGTGCAATCCCTTGCAACAGATATGCTCCTTTTATTATTAGAGTATATAGAGGAGAAGCAAATGTCTATACTCTTGCTACTGCATGTAGGAGAACCACAGTGAACCCATCTATAATCATAAAGACTGAATAAGCCTTGCTTGTTTCCTTCTGTTATCTGCAATAAAAGAAAACTGAGAAAAAACACTTGCGGTAATAACAAGAACTAGCCGAGTAAGCGACACATTTGTGCTGCAAACTTGAATTTCATATAATACTGTGCAAGTCTTGAACCACAAGCTTTCTTTAAGTAGTCTTCAGGAATAGTTCTCCGGGCTTCTTAAAGGGCATTCAAAGCTCTTCTTTGGATGTTGGCCGCCTTTCGTTCTGTTCTCTATCAACATGATGCTACACTGCTTCAATAACGTTGAGGTCTGGGGAAGCCAATCCATGACTGATGTGTCAGTCCATCGTTCCACTGTGCGTTTTTCTGTCCAGGTATGCTTTTACTGCACTGGCAGTGTGTGGGATCATCATCATGCTGACAAATGAAGGCACTGCCAATCAGATGCTTTCTATATGATGGATTAAAATCTAATGGTGCTTTTCTCACTTCATAAACTTTGACAAGATCCCAAACACCACAGACTGAAATACAGCCCCGAACCATGACAGAGCCTCCGCCGTGTTTTACAGATGGGTTTTTTTCGATGAAGCTTCAGTGAATGGTAGATGAGTCGACTCTCTCAAGTCCTGTCTTTGCTCAGTTCTTCCTGCTTTTTAAGAACATGTCTTTGAGATACTGCTCACCTGCTGTAGTTTTTTTTTTTCTTAGTCCTGCCACTTCTTGTTTTGTCCTCCACTTGGCCAGTTTCCTTAAATTTTTATTAAGGACATGCTCCACATCATACCGATTATGCCAAGTTTTTAGCTAAAAGCTCTTTTTTTTTATGCCTGCCAGATTTTGTCATCTTTGGGATCTTTCTTAGGTTCAGCTAAAGAAATGGAAATAAATTGTGCTTTTGCAACAGGATGCTAATTAGAAGGTGCCTAAAGGTCCAATTTAAAATCAGCTCTATGCTAAGTTGTCTGTTATGCGTAGAAACAACACTGACTCATCCCTTGAGTTAGGTGTGTTTTTTATGCTTGAATGAACAGTGATAAGTGGATAAAAAAAAAGATATTTCTCTGAAATGGTGAGACATGAGGACCGGAGTAAAAAGTGAGTGAAAAAGCAGCCAACGTCCAAAGAAAAACATTGAAGATCACTCAAGATCACTTTAATAAAAAGCTGGTCTCCTTAAAAGCAAATTATAACGAAATGAGCAGCAATGCAAGACGTTTGCAAAGTATTGCAAGTGAAATGTGTCTTATTGTTTTAGATATGTTTTATTTTCTATTTATTCATTTATCAAGCTCTAAAATAAATGAATCTTGAGATAAAATGATTTTGGATTAAAATGTGAAATGTCTCCATAATCTGTTTATGTTATAATGTTATTTAAATGGTTATAAACCATTTAAATATGTCAAAAATGAACGTTTTCTGATCAGGAGAGGTTAAACTGAAATTAAAGACATCTTTCTGTATTTCTGATGAGTTTTTAGTGCTAGAATTTAAATATTGTTCATTATAAATGTGTTTTTGGGACTCTACTTGCTACTGTGATATTAATCCTGTTTTCATATTTTGGTTCTTCTGTGTTACAATAACAATCGACGCAGCTGTGACCCGTCCAGCTCAGCCGCAGATTTTTTAAGCCGCCTGTTTGGACCTAACCGGCAAGACAAAGAGCAGACCTCACCGCCGCATGCATTTCCTGTTTTTGCAGGGAGGTGTCTGCTGGGTGGTGCAGTTTAAATCTTGGCTGCGATGTGGGATGCTGTGAGTGTGAATATCCTAAATTACAGTGAACCACAGGCACCACATAGATTCCAAAATAGCTAAATGAATTGCCGTTTCAGCACAAACAAAGCGGGGATCAGATGAATCCCTTTTTCTGGTGAGCATCAGATGAAGTACAACATTATTGACCATTGATTAAATAATCCCAAAAAGACTTGTATGAAGACAAACACCTAATTGAATCACGTCTGTCCACTTGTTTACCCAAAACTGGAGCTGATCGACCAAGAAAATCAGCCTCATTTTCTTCTTTTCCAATAGTTGGAGAAGCAGGGTAGAGATGGAAAAGACAACAAAGCCACACATAAATCATGTGACAGTAGATGGAACTGAATTGTTTCTTTCTATCAGTTGTGTGAGTCCAGACAAAGCAGCACAAGGAAAGCCTTGAAAGCCACATGATCATGCGAGAGGGGACAGTGCAAAATTTCATCTGACAGCAAAGAAAAATCACCTCCATGTCAACAGCTGCATGCAGCAAGAATGATGAGGCACAGCAAGCAGAGGGAGGAGGTTACCAAGCTGGAGCAAGATGATGAAAAACAAAAGATAATAATACATACACTGGGTATGGGGATGACCTGGACCTGGTCACACTGGAGAAAACAAGCAAAGAGAGAGAAAAAGAGAAAGAGATTGAGGGAGACAGGGTGGAAAAACAAGGGCGGGAGGGGGAGAAAGAGGGAAGCGAAAGAAAAACTGTGAAAAAGAAATCGACAACGTCAATATTCCAATCAGCAAATGGGACAGGGAGAAAGCGAGCCTGAGAGACAGAGGGAAGGGATGTATAGTACACACGGTGAGAGGAAAGTGAGAACAACTCAGTCAAAAACAAACACAGCTGCCATAGTAACAAATACAGCTGGCCAGAAATCCAGCAACAGTACACTGTTGGGAGGGACTGTGGGCACGGACCCAGCTCAGAAATCAGCCGCGTACTATAACAAGGCTTTTTATGGCGAGGTTCACTAGGTTCACTCTAAATTAACGGGAACTCATTTGTTAAGAGGAGGTCCAGCGCGGGTCATTACTGACCACATGTATAGTGCCTGTAAAGGGCCACACATTCCTCCCCTGAATGAGAGACATTTACAGGTAAACAGGAGTGGAAATGTGATATGAGTCTGCTCCATTTTTAGCCCCGTGTACCTGCCTTGGCAGCAGAACACTGTGTTTGTAGAGGAGCTTCAGGGTTTGGCGCCTTTTCCACAGCCAGAACGTTCTCTTCACACATCCCCACTACACTGGTCAGAGTGTAGGGAGGAGAGGGGGAGGCGTGGGTGCCGGGCAATCCATCACCCCCCGACACACAAGGCCCACTTTATGGGGATTAGAGAAGCGGGAGGTTTTTTGTTGTTTTTTTTTTTGTTTTCTTTTTTCTGAGTGCATATGTGTGTGTGTGTGTGTCCGTACATGCGTTGTAGTGGGTTCGTGCACGAGAAAGCGCGAGCGAGTATGTGTCTCTTTTTTTTTTTTTTAGCTTCTCAGCGTACTCAGTGTGTTATTTTGTGTGCAGTTGTGTGCGTACGCAGATATCGAAGAATGCAAGATGGGAAGTGAGCCCGTATTTTTCAAGCAGTGGATGGTAAACAACCTCTGGGTTCAACGGGTTTGAAGCAGCTGGAAAAATTTGAGGGAGCTCAGCTCAGCGAGGCTGAGCGTGCTTCAGCTCTCTGCAGGAAAAGGCAAACCCTAACAAGGTCTCTGTAACAGAACCAAACAAATGTTACTTGTTACTGGAACTCCGGTCGAACTAGCACTTCAATCATAAAACATGAACTAATTCTTGTGTTTGGACATGTAAGATGTAAGTGGTATGGAATCTGGACTCCGGCCAACTCTGACAGGAGAGATAAATGAGCTTTACCTTGGGAGGACTGCCGTTCTCCTCTGGGGGCGGGGGCAGAGAAAGTGTCTTGTTGTTGGCAGGTGGTGGCTCCACGTGGTAGTCATTGTAGTTGCGGAAGCAGCAGAAGAAGGGGCTGAAAATGCTCCGGCTCCGGTGCTTCTTTAGGCTGCTGTTAGACTGGGAGACTGAAAGAAATAAAAGCCAAAAAGGTAAAAAAGGAGGAGGTTACATGAGATTCTTTTACAAATACCAGTGGCAGCAGTCACACTCAGTGCTAAAAGTACACCTTTAAAAGACCTGCAGTGAAATCGCTACTAATATGACTTTGGAGACTGGCAACCAATCCCCGGTGCACCTTATTTCTCGCTCATTATCATGCAAGATAGACTCCAAACTCATATACTTAAGCAGTTAAGAAAATGGATGGACAAATGGATGGCGTTTGACTTTGGAAAGCGGAGAGTAGGAACCTATAGCACGCAGACGCTTTGCTTAGCGTTGACTGAAATTAGTGGGAAACAGCTAAAGTGGCTCTCCGTAAAGAAGCGTGACACACTGCCAACCATAAATCAGCCAATTCTGGGTCAAAGTAAATGATTTATATTACATTTTATTAAGCTGTTCATTAGTTAGCTTTAGCCACACATGAATGCCCTCTTTCAGCATATTACCAGATAACAAGCAACATCATCAGTGACAGCATGGTTTACCAGGAACTGTTTCTACATCAGGTTAAGCTTAATTTAGTAGTTTGTTCTCAAACTAAGTGAGTGTCAATGTGCACATCCTCTGATCTGTGAGTCAATCTATCCCCTTTACACTAAACAACCTGAGTGAGCCGTGCCTCTGACCAAACAAGTGCATGAGTCTTGCGTGACTATTCAGAGAGAACTTGGTTGGTGTCAACATCGAAATGCAAAAGCCTGGGAAAACACCTACAGCTTATAGACTTTTCAACATTTTCTCCTCTCAGTGAATCAAATGCTACTGTTTGAATGTCTGAAGGAGAAACAACTGAGCGATTCACTGCGTTGGGGCTAGACTATGTTTCACGTGCATAACTCCACTATGGTGACAAAAGGAGCTGGGATGCGCCATGTATCACATAGTGAGGCATCGGTTCATGCAATACAGAGCACTGAGATAAAAATAGCCAGTCTGAGAGAGCCCTCTGGGGAAGGTAGTCGAGTTAATTAACATCAGGAGAAGAAGAGAGGTCAACATATAGATTAAAGTATACTGTCTAGATGGATAGACGGTAAATAATTTCTGTTATTTGACAAGAGTTAAGTAAAATTTACGTGTTTGCCAAGAAGGGTTGATCAGGGGCTCCAGGGAGAAAACAACATACAGATGTATGTCCCTAGTTACATCATTTCACTTTCACAGTCTCTGAAGCCCATGGCCTACTTTCACACCGACAGAACAGAAACAAGCAGTCTTGAATAGTCTTTAAGGCCTCTATAAATGTTCTTTTGCGCAGTCTGATTTTTGAATTTTCTGCTAGTGAGGATTAGAGCATAAAAATAGAAATCTGAGCAGCTGTAGTACAATGGCTAAAGTCTGACAGTGCAATTATCACAAGGTGTTCCCAAAGCAGACGTCTTGCCAGCTTAATTGCTTTAAAGGTGATTTCTAGGCCTTGGAAATCCCAAATCTGTTCAAGTCTCCGAAGTGTCCACAGGCGGGCTTTAGCTGAAATCACTGTTTTCAAGCAATCCAACAGTGTCCCTGTTTGCTACTGTCTTGTTAACGTGTTCATACAGCCGTGTGACACAGGCAGCACAGTTAGCCATGCATGCTTGGGCTGTTTGCAGCTTGCTCCTGCTCTGAGAGCCTTCAGACTGACGCCTGGAACTATCCTCGGGTTGCTCAGACTGGATCTGACAGGCTGTGGGCAGTTCGTCTTCTTTGTTTTCGTCATCTTTGTAGTCCAAAGCTCGGTGTGGCTCGCGCTCTACTCTGATAGATGTTCCAGAGAAGCAACACAACAACAAACACAACTATATGGTTGGAAAAGAAAGGCGACCTGCTGTTTTACTAAAACCCGGATAGATACTGAAGGAGAAGTTTTGCCCATGCAGACATGATCCTGTGATACTGTGATACTGTGGCTACAAAAAAAAAAAAAAGACAGTTTAAAGTCTGACAGTCTTTATTTCTCTTTGCGGATATAAAAGTAAATACACTCTGGTACAGAGACAGTGCATTACTGTTTAAAGCACAATGGGAATTTATTTGATTATAGGAAAGACCCACTGCACTCTCTAAAAGCATTAACCTGAGTAGATAAAGGTCACCAACCACATATGCACATAGCTTGGTCGAATTAAACACATACTCTAAGCTCCGTGTGCTGACGCACAAAATCAAAAGATCAGTGTAATTATGTGCATGAAAATAAACAAAAAACCATAACTAGAAAATTAGTAAATATAATTTAATTTCCCAGCATCTGTAACAAAACATTGCCAGTGTTTACTTTAACTAGTTAGAAACTTGTTACAAGCTTCATTTTAACACGTTAATATCTCTAAAGATGACAGATGACGATCTTGTCAGTGGGGAATCGGCTTCTTGTTTGTAAAGAAACTAAATGCTAGCCGTGTCCCTATGAGTGATTATCCCAAGGAGGAACACTGGTGCCCCAAGGGCCACCAAACTGTTTGTTGATTCTTTGCTATTGATTTAGCAAACACATATTGTAGCATTCCTCTCCATGCTGACTCAAGGTATTTGTTTGTCTTTACTTCACTTTATCTATTGCTGTGAAGAGTTGCAAATTGGTTCCTGAATGCATCCAAGCAGTGCTGGATGTGCTAAACCCATAAGCTAAAAACAGCTAAATCCCCCCTTTGGGCTTAGCAGGCTTTTGCCATTCACAGATTCATTTGCTGAGATTTTCATCACACACGGGGGAAATCACTTGGCCAGACTGACTTTTTGACTTGGACTCCTGATGCAGAGACACTATAACATCTATAATTGCCTAATGAGAAAGCAAAACACTTGTTGGCCTTTACTTTGTTAATGACTTTATTAATGACTCAGGTGAAAAAATGACAGTAGCATCTTGTTCCTAAACAAAGTCACTCTGGATAATTTACAGAGTAATGCCTGAAGTAACAAGGTTAGCATTTCTGGAAAATGTCATTCTTCACACACCACAATGTAAATTTCATTTGCTTTCATTATTTTGTGACAGAGGGAGATATGTTTAAAATTTAACAAACCTATCCACATGATTGCATAAAACCAGATTAAACACGCAAAAACTTCATATCTTTTGATATGTCCATTTGAGACCCTCAATCACCTTCCTCCTGTATTAAGTTGGCTCCGAACGCCTTCATGTCATTCTCCGCTCCGCCATTTTGAGGCCGTCTACATTTTTCCGCCCCGTTCTGGTGCCCCGGTCGCCCTCCTGAAAAAGCAGGTGGGAGTGCACGAGGGAGAGAAGGGCGTAGAATGGGTGGAGAGAGTTACTGTGGTGAAACAGCCTATACTTGGGTCTGATTCTTACTCCACCTCCTCCTGCACCACCACCCTACACAAACAGAGCTTTCCTTTCTGCCTTGGACACAAACAACATAGCTGAGAGTTGACTGCTGCTGGAGCCTGAGCAAACACACATACGGTACACACACATTCGTGCATGCATGTAGCATATGTTCACATGTTTAGGCAAAGAGCCAAGTACACAGTCATCAACAAATAGCACACTTCACACACTGAAGCACACAGAAACTTTTCTTTCAGTGTCCTTGCTGAGGAATGTGGAGTCAGCCAGCCTTGCATAGTAATGTAGCTTTCGTCAGCCCTGGGAATAACAGCGAAAGGTTAAAGGGCAGCACTTGCCATTAAAAAGAGAGGTGGATATAACTTGCACAAAGGTTCTATATTTAAAATAATTGGTTAGCACTTTAGCAGTATGTGGCTTAGTTAGCAACAGATACATAATCTAGGGAAAAAGGTGGTGCATTAAAGCGTCCTTTTCCAGCACAAAGCTCAGAGAACACAGAGGCATATCAGGCCATATCTGTAGCCTCTTCAGAGCAGGTGCACATTATTTGCCCTGCTGAATATGCTTCAATTGATTCAGCATCCCTGCTTGATCTGAGAACTGTGCAAATGGCTCTTCAAGTCAGTGCTTATGTTAAAGCTCCAGCTGAACGTTAGGTAACAGTAACAGAAAGCTTGCTACTCAAACAGAGGCGTCCAGGCCCGAGCTCTCTGTCACATGTTCAGGCACAACCAGTAACATGGCCGGAAAGGGGGGGGGAGTTGCAGGAAATTCTCAGCATTCCTGACAGGAAGAGATAATCACCCTGTGACCCACAGTGTGGAATAATTCCAGGCTCCAAGAGGGATTGTGATCTCTGCCTTACCTTGAGACTTTTGAGTTGGCCTCTTTTGCTGTTCCTTTAAAGGCACAAAAAATGCCACATTTAAAAATGCCTCTGGCTGAAACTGCCCAGAGAGGCAGACAATTCATTTTGTTTACAATACATGCTTTTGGCCATTATTTGTATTAGTTGTGAGCAATTTACTCACAGTGTTAATTGCTATAAAAAAGGAGAACTGCTACAACAATGTTCAATGTAGTTTTTGTTGTCTTTTTAGCATGTTCTTCTTCTCATATTACTTTCTCCGAAGATGTGGAGAAAGGTGATAGAGAAGCCCATTTGTGTTAGATCCGCGTAGCTTTCACCTGGTCTTTGGTGATTCCCCAACCAAACCCAAGCCAAAAGGCATGTATGATCTTTCTAGTGGGTCATAAGTCGACCTCAGTGCATCACGCCAGGTAGACCTCCAGCTGAAACTGTCCCAGGGACATCTTAATCAGGAGCCTGAATCACTTCAACTCCCTCTTCTCATTGCCAAAGAGCCAAGTTCTTTTCAGTGTGGAATTAAACCTCTCACCCTGATGATGCCATGCCATTACGTTCAATCAAGTTCATCCCCATAGGTGCTTCTTTTTGTGGACGATGTTCTTTTCTCACCAGAAAATAAGGGAACGAATTGCAATTTAGTATGAATGCTAAGTTGGTTTGTGGATCAGCACTGTGAAGTCTGAGTTCTTGGTTTTGCCATGGAAAAGGATGGCATTCCCCGTCCAGGTAAAGGTAAAGCATATCCCTCAGGTGAAGGGAAAATGGGGAGAAAGGATCACAAGATCAGCTGTAAGCCATCAAAAACAGCTATACTGAACAGCAGTTTTGGATTGGAAGCTGAGCCCTATGCCAAAGCTTTGCTAGTTAATTGATCATTTTCATTTTATATTTTATGTATAATAAACACTTAAACAAACATAAGTATTTATATTTAGCAGCAAAGCAGTTTAGAGTTTTTATATTGCTTGCTATTTGAATTTTATTGCCTGTGTTTCTCAAACAGTTTAAAAGCCTCCATACTCTCAGGTCATTAGGTTATCCTGTTTGGCTGTGTAGATGGAGCATTCTAGTCCTTAAACCCAAGTCCTACCTGCAGCTGAAAGCTTACCAGCCAAATTTAGGCAGACTACTGGCTGCTAACAAAACAAATCAAAAGAGCGTTCTTATTAGTGAGAAAGGTTACATACTATTACACTGACATTAGCAGTGCCTTTGTGATATGCTTTCACGGCACTCCAGTAACACTTGGCTAACCAGCCAGCCGGGTAAAGTGTACAGTACCTGGGGGTATGATGGTAAATAGAGAACAGTGCATGTGGATGTGGTGCTTTAATAATTTAGATGGAAAACAGGTCGGATTTAAATAGCACACTCAGCTAGTTAGCGTAGACAATCAACAGATAGGAAGACTTCAACGTGTCCTCTGTATAACTCAAAAAAATCTTTCAGATGGTGGCAATGTGACACAAGTTGACAAAACATATCACATGCTAAATCCTGCTTTCCTTCAGGAAATAAGGCATAATTTTACAGATTATTAACTACCACCCCTTACCGAGATTTTTTAGAGTGGGGTGTTTTCATTAGAAGCTGTTTAGAGCTCATGTAACAGCATGTCACATAAAATCCTTATTCACCTGCAGCCAAACTGAAGAGCAGGGCTCTCACACAAACATATACACCAATGGGTAATCCACTATTCGCCTGCAGGTTTGGATCTAATTTCTTCAGCAAACAGCTTTCAGAATCATGAAGAAGCTGTTTCTGTCCCATGCTAACAGAACAGAAAGGAGGGATTCCTTGTTGTACACAGTGTCAGCACAGTAAGTGTGGAAGGAATCCCTGCAGCAATGTGCTATATCTACAACTAGGATGGAAACACTCTTATCATATTCTCACGTTCGTGTAGAGGTAACAGTTTGCTAAACTTGTTTTATGTATTGTTTTAGTTGTGCATTAATTATTTGAATCGCCTAAATTTCAAAGATTAATCAAACTCACAAATTCTCTTTACAACTTCCCAAATCACATGGTATCATTTTATGTGTACCAAGAAGCCCAAAACCTAAAGATATTAAAATTAATGTTAACTTAAAACTACTAGTGTTGTCAGTTTGGGAAAATCTATTCACAGTTTTTGGAGGTTTGTGTTATAATTAACTATAATAAAAGGTTTTTATTTTTTCTTTGGTCCACTTTAGACTTTAGTTCAGCTGTACCAAAGTGCATATTTGTTACATTAGAATCTTGTAGCTCATCAAACAAATATTAACATTAGACAAAGATAACTCAAGAAAAAATAAATTGCAGTTTTTAAATGATGACTTTATTTTTTAAGAAAAAAAAATATTCAAACCTATCTGGCCCTGTTTGAAAAAGTAATTGACCCCTATACCTAATAATTGTTCCTGCCATCCGTGGCAGCAGAACTGCAATCAGGAATTTGCCATGATTGGTAATGAGTGTTTTGCATCGCTGCCGAGGAATTTTGGACCACTTTTCTTTGCAGAATTGTTTTAATTCAGCCACATTGGAGGGTTTTCTAGAGTTTTTCTGTTTTTTTGAGACATTCAGAGGTGGATTTGTTGATGTGTTTCATTGTCCTGCTGCATAACCAAAGTGTGCATAAGCATCAGGACATGAAATGATGGAGAGTTGTTTATTTACAGCAAGTCATCCAAGTCCCAAAGCAGCAAAGCAGCCCCAGTTCATCACACTACCACCACCATGTTTGACTGATGATGGTCTTTTTATGAAATGCTGTGTTAGTTTGATGCCAGCTATCATAGCTGCTAGAGTGGGTTTTAAACCTGTGCTACAATAGTTAGTTCTATAAAGTGAACAGTGCTCATTTTCACCCTTGGTGCAGTTTGTTGGTGCAGATGCAAACACTGTAATCACAGTCAGATGCAGCCCAAAAATAAATGCACCAAGATTGATGTGGTTTTGGACCAGTTCCAAACAGACTCCATGGCGTGATCCAATCTCAATCTGACCCAACTACCAGGTGTTCACTTCAAGTTTAAGCTAAAAGCCTTCCCATAGCGAGATATGCTTCTCGTTCTTGGATGTAGCAGTGTTTACAAACTGTAGCAACTAGACATAGAATGAATCAAGACCTCAGTTGGATGGATAATTCATCTACAAGTCCAGAAGACATCACCTTCTTATTTCTATTTGTTGCTCCCACTTCAGACATTTCAGGCAATTAAGTGGATTGAATTTGAATCATTTGACTACAAACAATTTGAAAACAGCCTTAAGCATTTATTTTTTTGTATCCGCAAAACTGCTTTGGTCCACTCAGAGTTGGAATCTGAGTAACAAATTTCCGCATCGAACAATAAGCTTGAGGGTCCGTGCGTAAACCTGTATACTTGCCTGTTTTTAAGTGATTTGCAAACTTTTCTGTGAAAAATTTACATTGCAATTGACCAACTATGGATGCGTCCCAGGTGGTGGACTTCATAGATGTACAACAGAAATGACTACACAGCTGTCCCATCTCCAGCTGACTGTGTCCATGTCTGCAACAGAATACAAACAAAACTTCTAACTTCTAGTTTCAAATCACTTGTTGAAAATGTTGTCCAGAGAGAGGTCCTCAAATTTATTGTGTCTAACTCACACTCTAAAAGGACATACACAAGAAGGAAGACAGCAGCAATGTGGTGATCATGGGATGCCAATAAAATTCAGCAACTCGTAGCGATGACAGGTGAAATAACTCGAGTGACGCGATGCTTATCTGATCTTAGCCACTAGTAGCAAAAATTGAAATAAAACATTAAAGAGTTGGAAGAGGAGTGATTCATTTTATACACTGAAGAAAGCAACAAAAACTCTGTAGAAATACTGTCTAATAAACCACTTACAAAAAATGTTTCCATATTAAATACTATGGATTTCATTTTTTTTCAACCATGAATCAAATTTTGCTGTTTATCGATGTAAAAGCCCATACACTTCAATAAAAATCAATTAAATACTGGCAGAAAATTAACAGGACATTTTCCATTGTTTTTTTTTTACAGTGTAACCTCAAAGATGATTAAAACAGAGACTGGCAGCAGCAAATGCTCACTCATGAGAAGCTATAACTAGATTTTTCTTTTTGAGAAAATCACTTCAGTATTCAGCAGATAATTGTATTCAAAGACACTTTTTTTAAACTCACATGACATACACAAAGAGTCAGTTCAGCTATTAGTTTCCTGCTTGTGGATGCTAACACACATGGGCTAAAACATCCAAATCACTGAGCAAAAACTAGTTAAAGGATGCTAAAAAACAAACCTTGAAAACACAGAATTAAAAACAACCTCCGCTGCTGCTCATTAAAAACAGACACAGGAGAAAAATCCCACTGAGAAAGGAGAAGACAATTACAACAGATTGGCTTCCATAACAATATTAACACCAAAGAGCATCTGCTTCACAGCGCACTCGAACATGTGTTTGCTTACATGCGTGCACATAGAATCGCACACGCTCAGCTGATCCAAACAGCTGAGTGGCGTTAGATAGCACTGGATGAGCTGAGACTGACAGCTGACACTGTCGGTCTGTGTGTGTTCACTGTGCCGAGGTCCTGGGTGGGTTATGTGTTAGGCCATCAAGGCAATAATAGCACTGTATGATAAAATAAACTCCCATTAAGCCTCCTTACTTCCCCACACAGACAGCTGAAGCTGGGGTGAAAATTACAGGCTGTGGAGGTACACTCAGTTCCAGCAGATGCCTTTAGTCACTGTCACTGACCCTCATCTGCCCTTCTGGCTCTATTTCCCCTACTTATAGAAGGATTTATATATACATGTGCATCCTTCATAATCTTATATAACTAAAATTACTCAGTAACTCAGTTATATTTGATTGAGCCAAGACGTGGCTTGCAGGGACCTAATCGCATAAGTCACTTGGTTGGCACACATTGCATGCAAGGTACGAATTCTCGCTGCTGCTGTGTGAACTCTGACACACAGCCGTGGGTGGGTCTGCCCCTGCTTTCCTCTCTTAGTTGCACAGCAGTATAGGCGCTGTGGTGGCGGTGCCAGCCTGCTTACAGCCCCTGAGGGATGAGGGCTGCTGCCGCTTCTCGAGCGCTCAGTGAAATGAAGGAGATGACAAGAGCGGGGGAATTAACCCATTGAGGGCCCAGGAAGGAATAATGAGGGAGATCTGACTATTCTGGTGGAGTTACGCAACCGGCAGCAACACAGCCCACGTTGTTTGGGGCTGCTGCGGTATTTCATTATTAATATATCCTTGTATATTTTCATCTACTACTGTGCACCGAAAGCCAGAGGCTCAGTGACTGATGGGAAATCCTCCTTGCCCATCTTCTGGTTACAAACACACAGTAAAGAAATTGATGTGAGATATAATTAGGCGCGTCTTTAGGCCCCACTTTAATACAGACAGGCTTATCTATTCAGTGACCCAAGAGTAGGAGGATCTTTTAGAGAATTAGCACTCTTACAGGAAACAAATTAAAAACTGGTGAAAATCAAAGCTGTCTCTAATATGAGTCAAACTCCATCACACTTGATCTCCCTGAATGTAATCAACAGCCCCTTTTAGCATGGTAAATAACCATGTCTTTCAAACTCCACATCCTCCTAAAGAAATCTCTCATATCAGACTTTAAAGGGCCCCGCGGAGATAACAAAGGCATTATACAACAGTGCTTCCTGTGATGAGTAATGAAGTTTTTCAGTATTCAGTGTTATTCTCAAGTACAAAGTCATCGATGAAACAAGTAGTCACTGAAAAAAGGGCTTTTTAAATAAGTATTGCTCATTAAAATGCTGCTTGTTATGAATGGAAGGGAAACAAGTAGGCCATATACTTGTGTGCATGTGTTGGTGTGAGCATGTAGTAGTCCTGCTTGTGTTTCGCTGTTACACTTTCTCGTGCCGCTGCTCTCTGAGGGGCATTCATCTCCACATTTCCACACAGAGAATGTCCTACTTAGAGTCCCTTGAGACTTACAGTTAAACAGTATTCACCTTTTACCTCTGGAGGATGACGTGGGTGGGGATGGGGGGAATTGGCTCACTGTATCTCCTGCAACCTCGGTGCATGTGCGTTTGCTTATTATCGGATCATCTGTTTAAAAATGTATGAACGTTTTATGCTCTTCTGTCAAATATCTCACAAACTGGGGCGCAGCATAATTCAGGAAGGGTGACAGAAAATCATTGTGGACAAAACATGATCTGCTGTTCAGATAGCCAATTACTGATGATGAATGCCAGCGAGAAGAGGGCAAAATATGCAGAGAGGCCGTCCCCTTGTCAAGAGCCGGCCTGCAACCCAGATGCCTTCTCCTGCTCTCCCCTGCCTTGACACAAACACCTCTAGCTCTCTCGCCTTCTTGGTCTTTTTTGACCCTGAACTTTCTCAGAGTGTATTGATCTTTTTCGACAGCGTCTGTTTGGATGAATGGATGCTCAATTAAACTAGCTTTTGGCCCATCCGACTTCGAAACTCAGCAGTTCCATCGTTTTAGGAACATCCCTGAGAGCAGAAAGCATGTAGGCTGCTGTGGCCACATGGCAAACAGTCCCTTTGCTAAAAAGGGAGCATTAAGAATCGCTCTTCACAGTCACTGTATGTCTATGTGTCAAGATACACAGGATAGGCTGGTGATGTAACCCCACAACAATACTGTGCATTCAAACCAAAGTATGGCAGGCACGTACCAGAAGAGCCAGAGTGTCAGTCATTTATCTTCTGTAGTTAATTAGAAGGAGTTTCAGTCTGAAGTTTGACGGGTTGAATGTCCCTGACAGCTGCAGTCAATTAAACTAGTAGTTGAAAACAGACCTAACAGTATGCTGTTAGGCTGAAGTTTGGTATGCTCTATGTTTTTCTTGAACTGCAACGCATGCTTTCCCATGAAAATCACTATAACCTAGATCAAGATGGACGTCTGCTGGTTAGTGTATCGTTTCATAACGAATTTAACTAAAATCCTACAGTAACAGTGGTTTTAAAGGCCATGCTGGACATTTTGAAACAGCGTTTGCTCCAAAACAAGCAACCACAGCATACTCAAGCTGCACTTGAGGCCACATTCGAACATAAAACTTCCCCACAGTGCTGTCAAACACGCAGTCCAAAGCACACAGACATAAAAAGAGGCCCAGAAAAACCTAAAGCTGGTTTGTGCTGAAGAACCGACTAACGGGACAACAAACTGCACGTCTCGTTTTTCATGTACACTTTCTGACACACGTTCCCCTCGAAGCCAGTCGAGAGGAAATGTGAATAATTTTGATATATGCTTAAATTCAGTCTTTGCTGCTTGTACACTGCTTGTTCACACACCACAGGAAAGTTTGAAAGTGAAATAATTACCGCAATTACATGGCTCTGAATTCAATTTAAATCATCATACTAAAACTCTTGGTAAAGAGAAACAGGAACATAAACTCATGTGACTTTCAGCTCTTTGAATAGTTGATTAAGCAAGAACATGATACGAAACATGCCACAAAAATGTATTTAATAAAAACAGTGGCGGTGAATGCATTTCCCCTCTTCCTGGACTCACATTGTGTTTTTTTAAGTACCTTTTTTTTTTTCATTTTAAGCTATTTTACATTTCAGTTTATTTAGATTGAATCAAAAATAGTAACAAGTACATCATTTAATTGGTCGAAATTAAAACATTAAAAGAAGAATCCAAAATGTAGAACAGCTTGGGACATATTTGATGCTACCAAGTATTAATAGCAGAAGAGGGTTTTAAGAAGCATACCACTTATTCATCTGTTTTTAATAGATTTTAGAGAACAGTATTTCCACTTCTACTTGCAATATAGAGAGAACAGTAATAACTGACCCTCTGATCTCTCCTTGGGTCAGGTCTGCGAGAAAGTAACTAGAGTTTCGATGGATGGATGGATGGATGGATGCCGTTGGGTTTTACTGGTATACGGTATATCAACAGGACAATATTTATTTAAACAAGAAAGATCTTAAAACTATTTTTAACTAGATGCTAGTCAGGGACTTCCAAACAGGAATATGTGAACTCTTCTTCCAGTTCCAGCTGCTTCGGAATGAAGTTTAAAGTCGTCACAGTTATCAAACGTGGGAGTGAAGTGAGTCCACCCACACTATTTTCCCCAGTGGCCTCTCTGAGGATGGATTGCAGTGCTGTTGCATCTTCCATTGTGTCTCCTAATCTATAGATCCACTGGCTACCTAATCATTAAGGGCCACTTTGCTGATTTCTCACTCAAATCTTTATTGCAAGCAGAAGAAAATCCAACATAAATCTTTCCAATGCATTCTGTGTCATACGAGATAAGCCTAATTGGTGCTGGTAAAACTCTCCTAGCCATTATAGTACTTCTTTATGAATATTGGCTACTTTATAATATGCTGTCATGATCAATGTCTACCAACTGGGGAAGTATATTATTTGGGTTCCTTCCCAGTTTGCTTTATCATTTGCAAGTAGTGATACTGAAAAATCTGAAGGTGTTCCCTTATACACAAGGGCACTGTAATTGATTTTGCACGCTTTTCTTTGCTGACACAACCACTAAAGCACGTGTGCCCTCTCTGGGAGTCAAACTGGGGTATATTTTAATACGTTAACATCATAAACTGGGACCGCCTGTGAATTAGCTCTGCATGATTTTTTCCTTCTGATTATGAAGGCCACTAAACACCAAGAGTGTGCGAAAAAAAAAT
>VUQR01011019.1:0-11519 GCA_015108515.1 Hemichromis elongatus | reverse complement strand
TTGGGAGTGTTTTTTTTTTTTTTTTTTTTTTTTTTGGATTATTATTATTATGTATTTTTTGTTGGAAAAAAGAGTCATGTGTGGCATTTCCTTACCTTTATCTTGACTTGAAGAAATGCTCTCCTCCTCTTTCGGATTTGCAACCTGTGTTATTATGGACGTGTTGTCCATGGAAACGAGATGTTACGCACCTTCGGCTACACCGTTTTATTCCTTTGCAAACATTACCAGGCGCACTACAGTCCCCCTGGCTGTGCGCAGGCTTATGGAGAGCGTCCGCTGTTTGCAACGTTAAAATCCCATTTTTATTCGAAGCGTGCACTTCCCATTCCCCGGTGCTTATGAGCGAGACAAAATATCAGCGAGAAGAAATAAAAAAGAGGAAGAAGCGGTCACGGCGGCTGGTCCAAAATGTGAGGTGACAGTCCGATGTGCAGGAGACAAACAAAGCGTCAGTCCCGCATCGAAGCCGTTCGTGTCCGCTGTGGCTGTTGCAGGCAGCATAGCCCCCGCCTTCTGCTGCCGCTACTGTACGCTCCAGCTTCTATCCACACACTACAATATCAACTGCGTGATACGGTTACAGTGTTTACCCAGAGATGGCGACCGTCCTCCTACCACAGGCTGACTACAACAGCAACACGCCTGCAACATTTCTATTATCCTCCTCAGTTCATGCTGAAAAACCCTCTCAGTCCGCCCACCACCCACCGATTGTTGCTATCTTTTCATATCCCTGCAGCTCAGGGAGGGAGGAAATAAAAACTTCACTGTATGCAGACTCGGGACACGTTTTGCTTTGTAATGTTTTATTTTTTTGACGTTGTGTGCTTTTAAAAAAATAAAATAAATAAATAATAATAAAAAAAATAATAATATTATATATTTCTCGATAAAATAACAATACTCTCTTCCTCTCAAAAATAAAAACAAAAACAAAAAACCCACCTCAATCCCCGCAAACATTAAAAACAACAACAACAACAAAAAAAAGTAAAGAAAATCTCACTAAAACTCATTTTTATAGCTTTGGTAACTCAAAGCCTGCCTAAAAAAGATAAATATTAGCCAATTTGTTGTATTTAAAACAATTTCTCTTTTACACCAAAACAGGCCCTTTGCAAACTTCAACTACAGCATTAGATATATGTTAGGGTCGCAGTATGATGAGCCCAAACCTCCACCCGAGGTCATCTGGAATCCCGCAACAGATGGTGTGGCCCCTGCAGAGCCATGATCTCTACATCGTGCAGTCAGTCTGGGATTACATGAAAAGACAAAAGAAAACCAGACAGCCTTAATCCACAGAAGAAATATGTCAAGTTCTGCGATATGTTCGAGACAACCTACCTGAAAGATAGTTTAAAGAATTAATGTTTTTTATATACTTCAGAAGCATTCACGTCTCACTTTTAGGGCCAAAGCCTTTTCAAAAAGTATCGTACATAAGACACAGTAGAGTAAAAGCTGAGATATCGCCACAGTTTGTCCCTAAATGGGGCTAAACTCCAAGTTTCCCATAATAGATTGACTCTGACATGACCTTTGGCTTACATAGTAAACATGTTTGTTTGCAAATGTGTTCTCCAATCCCAAGAAGAGATAACCCTGATGGCTCAATGCTCATTGTTCTTTAAAAACCAGGAGACCAGCGTATAAATTACATGTAACATAAACGAATTGCTTCTTGTTTACATCATGTAGCACACAACCCTCCTGTATACACCTGCACCTGCATACTCCCCATGCACTGCTAAACAAACATTATTCATGCTGTTTCAGCCTCACTGGACCATAGAATGACAACAGGGGAAATAAAGTGGTTTTCTGGTCTGTTGCCAACGATGACGTCTCTTAGTGTTCGTCCCTCTTCACCTTAGCTGTCACTTTAATGGAGCCGAGGCCCACAGAGCCCTAAATGACCCACCTGAGACACATGTATGATGGTGCACGGACTGCGGGAGAACTGATGCTTCTGATAATTAGTATGTAATCTCCCCCGCTGAAACGATGCTTTCTCTGCAGGACAGCGCCTCGGCCTCGATGTTTACAATAATGTATGTGTAACAGCCGACACCACAACCACTTTGCACAATCGTCTGTCCCCACCTGGCAGTCTGTCTCAGGTTTCTGCGTCTGTCAAGACTGCATGGCTTCTTGAAATCCGAGGGGATGGAGCAAGTCTGTAACCATGCTGGGGCTCTTTGCATAGATAACTCATCAAAAGCAAATACAAATGTTGTAGAGTAAATAAATCTGTGTAGGAACCAGTTAGAAACAATCGACCAGGAGGATTTAGGATTGTTAACGTTAATGATAATGACCACAACCACATTGGATTAATGGGTTAATCATGCTAAAAACCTATAATACAGGGGTGTCAAACATAAGGCCCAGGAGCCAGAACCAGCACAGTAAAGACTCCAATATGTCCCACTGAACAGCTTCTTTCATTTACTACAGCAGCATTTCTTCATTGTGTAGAAAAACTACATGTGAGGCACTGTTTACAATAACAGAGAGGGAAATTTCACTGGTTTGGCTCATTTGAGATCAAAGTGAGCTGTATGTGGCCTAGAATGAAGACTGAAGAAAACCAAACCAATTTCTTCATTAAAAAATGGTATAAAATAGTATAATAAATGCTTTGAGGTTGTCTAAAATCACTCTGCATCCTTTCTATTTGGAAAATAAATAGTTACCTAACTGTTTATAATCATGTTCATAACTCTCCATTGTTGTCTAAACTTTGTAGTGTGCAGTTATAACTGTTCATAAAGAGTCAGGAAAACAAATTTGCTGTACGCGCTCCCAGACGGGATGTGGTCAATTAGAGGTTCTTCCTGATGAATGAAAAGCATCGAGACTACAGGACTGTCTTGAGTAACCCCTGATTTCTTCATATGGGAAAGTGAGAAATAGGGGCATCGATTTACATGTGCAAACGTCCACATGTAAAAAACATGTGCAAAAAGAGAGTTTGTACAAGCTTGAAAGTGAATAATCTGTGCAACCACCTTTATTCCTTAACACAGCCAGAACTCTCTTTGGCAAGCTTTCTTGTCATTTCTTTAAGTAGTCCTCAGGAATATTTCTCCCGGCTTGTTGAAGGACGGTCAAAGTTCTTCTTTGGATGTTGGCTTTCTTTTGTTCAGTTTCCTTTCAACAGTGATTCCTTCCTTTCATCATTGTTTCAATAATGTCGGGGTGGGGGCTCTGGGAGGCCACTCCATGACTGATAGTGTTGCATTTTCTATTTTTTTGTCCAGTATGGTTTTACTGCATTGTCAGTGTGTTTGTGTCATTTTCATGCTGAAAAATGAAGCCCAATCAAAATCTAATGGCACTTTTCTGTGTTCATTTTTCAGTCATAAACCATGACAGAGCCTCCACTGTGTTTTCCAGACGGCTGTAGAGTGTAGTGTCTCACCTCTCTCCTGACCTCCTCTCTGCATGTTGACGATGATTTGAACCAAAAATAGGATTCATGACTCCATCAGATGTGTTGTCATTGATTTTCAGTCCAGTTCACACTGGCTCAGCTCTTGAATAAGGTGCCTTTAATACATTTGGATGTTTAATAGCTCAGTACAAAGTTTATGATTATCTGTTAAAAACACTGCAGAGTTGGTGGAGAACAAATTAGAGTGAAAAAAAGTATATTTTGCACTTCGGTTTGGCCAAACAGTAACTTTACAGAAATACAACTCCCATTTAAGCTTCAATTAACTTATACTTAAACCTCACTACTCAGATGTTACCGTGTTAAATTAAAAAGTAATAATATTGCAGTGTTTTGCTCATAGCTTGTTATCACTGCCCTGAGGTACTAAAATGTAATTATTTCCAATTTGAGCGATGATGCCATGAGGGAAACAACACTTTGAATTAGAGGTTTCCTTTACATCCTAAGTGACAACCCAAAAGTTACTCTAATTAATGGCCTTCAGAATCCCATGATATCAGTTCATGAACACCAAAAACTGAAAAACATCCAGGAAAAATGATAGGAATATGTTGTTCCAAAGTAGATCAGTTCACAGGTGTAGCACTGCTTAGCATCGCATATCACATGAAACACAACAAATAAACCCACAACGATTAACTGTCACACTTGCTAAACACATGTATTTTTATACAGTTCTTCATCTAATCAGAGAGCTGTATGACATATACCTAATGTTAAGCACATATATATTACACGTATCTACTCCCTTGTTGCTCTTCCGCCTGTTCTATTAAAAAGAAATCAGTTTACTGTGGCCCTGAAGCAGCAGCCAAAGAAAGTCAGTCTAGAATAAATAGTGCATAAATAAACTTTAAAGCTTATTCAGGGCCACAGATTAGGCTCTGCAATAACAGCTGCAAGACGCAAGTACTTGGAGTGTGGAGCGTGTCAGCAGGATAAAGATATACGCATGACTGACCAATACTACGGTGAAATATGAGAACAAACACTGGTGGAGTCACTTTTTGATCATGGACATCAAACGCTGTTGGCCTCTGACATTTCTCTGTCTGAGGGGGGGAAAAATGGCACCACTATCCAGCACCAGATTTCTGTTGATGAATAATTAAAATAAATATCTTCTTGATATTAACTTTGATAGGACACAGATGATCTTTTTCACTGCCTTCAAATGCGCTGTCAGACTGCGGGGTGCTTGAATGTTTTATGAGTGTGGGTGTAGTTCAGTAAGGAGCTGGTATCACTGAATAATCTCTCTCGCTCTGCATGCCTCTCTCTGTGTCTGCAGGTTCTTGAGCCTTTGAGGTTGCTCTTAAACCTCTATATACCTTTCAGCATCAGCATCGTATAAACAGTGGCACAGTGAAGCGTGTAAAGGGACACAGAGAAGCCTGAATCCTGCTATGTAAGGCAGCACATTTGTTTTAAAGCTGCAACTGGACCAAAACACTTTTATATAAACTAGGACACTCACAGTTGAAGGTGCTTTATTGCAAAAAATGTACAAAATGTACAACTCCAATTGCAAAAATCTGGGACCATGTGTAAAATGTACGGTATATACAAGCAAAAATCAATGATTTGCAAATCTCATAACATCAAATGTTTCAACTGAGACATTTTTACTATCTCATGAAAAAATATTAGAACATTTTGAATACGATCATAGCAAAAAAAGTTTAGACAAGCCCCAAAATCAACACTGCATGTATATAAATCAATAGTTAGTGCACTGTGCTATCCACAGGTTAAACCTCTATCATGCAAATCATGTGTGAACATGATCCAGGAACACAGCTGTCTTCTCTGGACCAAAGCTCATTTAAAACAGTCTAAGGGAAAGAGGAGTGGGATTATTCAGCTTATTATCGGCTCTCAGTTTAAAAGCCTTCATCTCTGATTGTATTAGTGCCTATGGAGCTGGTAGGTTGCACATCTGGAATGACACCATCAACGACTAGGTTGTTGGGCAATATTTGCTCCCATACAGTTAACTTTTTCAGGGAAGGCTTTACATGTTTCTGCAAGACAATGTTAAACCACATACATGTGAAATAGAATGGCTTCATATAGAAGAGTCCAGATGCTGGACCTTTTAACAACTGAAAACATCATGAAACAAAAAATACAACAAAGAAGACCCAGGATTCCCCAAAGTCCAGCAGCTGGTTTGTTGAGTTCCCAAACATTTACAGCAGTAAACATGAATCTGCTCCTTCCTTTTCCTGTGTTCTATAGTATCAATAATAAAATATCTATTTGTAAGACTTGTAAAATAATTGCATTTTGTTTTTATTGAGATTTTAAACAGCATCCCTGTTTTTTGGTAATTGATCTTGTAGCTTTATTCAGGTCTTGGCTTTTATTAGATGAGAGGTATAAGGTATTTCCTGTGTCCACATGTCAGGTTGCGTTGCATTTCCTATAAACTGGCCAATATTTCCCATATATTTCATTTATCACATAATTGTACTGTTTCCAGTATTTTCAGTTTGTCTGTGAAGGTTCTTGGTCATCCAGGTCATCGCAGTCTAAGGAGCTTGGAAAGAAAAGCATGTAAAATGTAAAATTCCTACCCTACTTTAGGGCCTTGACTCTCAGTTAAAAAGCAAAACAAAATTAAAAAAATAATCTGAAGAAAAAGGAGTCATGACGCTAACTTCCCTGCTCACTTTTAAACTTGGGTATTCTGAAGTCGAGCTGGAAAGAAAAGGTCGCACTGTATTCGTCGGACTGTACACGTCGGACTGTATTGGCTCATTATTTTACCTTTGCTGCCACCTAGTGGAATAGATCTAAGCTTGTTAAATGTATGATGAATAGACTGAATATAATCTTGAGAGATTATGCAACAAAAAGCATATTCTATTTTGTAATTAATCTAATGAAATATTCTTTTATGCATTCGTTGTAATCACAGTTTTTTGTCATTAGGACTCTTTGTTGTTTTATTTTCGTTCTAATATGTCGTCTTTGGCCACTTGATCCTATACTTTAAATGTAACCGCAATATTCAAGCAGTAGCTGACAGTTTAAATAGTTTTACATATTGACGACCATTGTTATTCCAGGAACCAATTTTACAGTCTTTAAATGGCTTTGAATTATTATTTGTAAAAAGAATTTGAATATTTTGCATATCACACAGGGGAAAAAATGTAAATAATTACATATACATGGCCACATGGCCCAGCATGAAAATCTGCACTCCTATTTGTTTACAGTAAAGCATGAAGCAGATGAAGCATGTGAGTCTGAAAATAGTTGGAGATGCATTTAAGAGACCTTGACATTCCATCCAGTATCAATCAAATGCCATTAACTGTTCTTATTGATGAGTGAGTGCTAAACGATGGAAACCCTGCAGGTCACATCTTGTCGTTCCTCTGCAGAATAAGGGCATGTTTTAATGAAGCTGAAATGATGAGATTTTAGCCCTATGGGGACACGTGAAGTGTCTGGCATTTATCTTATTGGAAGAGTGATCTTCTCCTCACCTTTACAAAAAGCCAGTTGTGCAAAAGACACCAGAAATATCACTGGATATATAAATATGGATTCAAAAAAAAAAAGGGAAAGAAAGAAAGAAAAAGAAAGAGAGATTTGAGGTCTAATAAGTTTGTTTTTCCTTCTTTTCTTATGAGAAGAGTGGAAGATAAAAAAGAGGGCTTCATGGGCACAACTCCACAGTATCCACAGAGAGTCATGCAAGGTTACCATTTCTGAATTACTGTAATTATTTACTTCTGACCCATACCCTTCCATAAATGGACTGAAATCAGCTCGTGGCAGTGTTTTTTTTACTCTTTTCTCTTGGAAGATGCAAGCATTATTTTTGTAAGTAACTTAAATAAATGTTTGCGATTACACTGATCTAGCAAACATCTGTATGAGCTGATAATAGATTTTTTGAGGAATGCCGGCCTATAGACAAATAAATTCACATTTACTGATTACAGTGGCAAGAGTTTTTCTCCCTTTTTTGCTTCCTCGTATGGGATTGTCTGATTGCTGGAGTTTCTCTATAGGGTCTTTACCTTGGAATATAAAGTGTCTTGGGGTAGCTGTTGTTATGATTTGGCGCCAAATAAATTCAGCTGAAGTAAATTGAATTAAATTTTGTGCACATATATTAAGCTAGATCAAAAGGACAATGGATAAAACTGGGTGATAGAGCAGTAATCCAGAATATATACTTTACAATTAATTTGTTAGCTGACAAAAACAGTCTAGCCTAATTTATATTTCAGTTTATTTTGTTCATTTTATTTATTTTATTTACAATGTTTTGTTTTTGCTTTTTTGTTTAACTCGCCAGCATGTGAGACGAATCTGCCGATATTGCACACAGCCTACGTGTGGCGTAGAGAAAGTGCTCCCCGGCGGCGGAAGCAGTGTTTACTTGCTCTCAGCGATTTCATCATTCTCTTTCTCGCATTACTCCGGTCCATGCTTCTTCGCGGCGCAGCATCAGCACTGCTGAGGACCACCACTGAGATTTTCCGCTCCTGCCCGGTGTCCACGGTCCGGTTTGTTCAGCAGTCGCTTCGCTACGCGCGTGAAAACCGGCAGTTTTCAACGTCGGTGTGCTTGTGTAAGAAGAAGAAGACAAGCCTGTGGCTGCAGCTGGCGGAAGGACAAACCATGGACGGCAATATTGAGGAGATTCTCGCCCCTTTGAGACTTGCAGTGAAAGAACAGGTAACTGGGACTTGTAGCCTTATCTTTATCGTTATAGATAAAGAGTGTTTGTTCTCAGTGTGGTTAGATATATTTTAGTACCTCCCAGTCTGTCACATTAGCCTTGCTCGCTCGTAAGGCTAGCCTGCTAACACGACCGGCTGCTCGCTGTCAATGAATCGGTTGCTTTCTAGCTAGTTGCTAACGTTAGCTGTCAGTCAAGTCTGCGCTCTCTGCCACGTTTCATTGAGCTGCTGCTGTTGCAGCTGCTTTTGCAGACACTTGTGGAAAGGGTGTGGTTATGATGGGAGGCCAAATTTGTACTGTTAACAAAAAAACAAAACAAAGAAACCCTACATAAAACTGATTCTTAAGCATATTTTTTCGTAAGCATGCCCATACTCGTGTAGCATGTTTTTAGTTGGCATGCTGGTTTATCTGCCTGAAGCCACCTCTCTTTCTGTTTAGGGGGACCTGGTCCGCCAAATGAAACAGGATGGAGCTCCAGATGTGGATATTACTAAAGCTGTAGCAGAGCTAAAGGCGAGGAAGAGGACTCTGGAGGCCAAGGTAAGTAAATCAAGTCCACTTGAGCTGACTGTACTCTGGAGCAATTAAAATTTAGATATATGATATGCTCTTCAAGTGCTTACACACCCCAGACAGCCAGGCCGCTCTGAAAAAACTATGCTTTTCATTAAAGCTGAGAAGTGTATCATCAGTCCACCTGACTAGGATGGTGTGAGAACTATATCAAAATGACAAAGAAGGATAAAATCTAGGTTTTTGAGATCAGTTGTGTATTTTCAAACCATTTCCACCCCCCTGCTGTACAAGACAACCAGTTACTGGATTATAAAAGGTCTTAACATATCTCACAAAATGATACCTGAGTCAGACCTGAATGGAAAATAAAAGCAAGTAAGAGAGTCTTGGAAGCAAAGGTATTATTATAGCTTTTTATTTTCAAATTAGTTTTATTTTGACTTTTTATTTTTAAATTTAGTTTTAGTGGATTTTTGTGATTGAGTGTAAATATTATTTGGCAGATTTTAATGTTTATTACTGTATTATGTGGATGGTGTATGTCATCGCCAAACTTGAGGAAAATCAGCACAGATATGACAACAAACACACACAACCCTCTACAAACATTTTCATCAAGTTTTAATTAACTCTAATATTCATGCCAGGAGGGCTCTGTGTTTTAAGGCCAAGAAAAGACTTTATTGCTCAGATGTTGTTGTGTTTTAATCTTGACACTTTATTAAAAAAAAAAAAAATTGCAGGAGTTGGCACTGCAACCCAAAGATGACATCGTTGACAGAACCAAGATGGAGGATACCCTCAAGAGGCGATTCTTCTATGACCAGGCCTTCGCTATCTATGGAGGTAAGACCCGGAAAGATAGCAGTGGAAATGAAGCTTTCGGTTAGCGCTTAAACCAGCGTATGACGGCGTCTTTAAGCATTCTGTTACCATGCAGTAATGCTCCTCAGGTGTGAGCGGCCTGTATGACTTCGGCCCTGTGGGCTGCGCCCTGAAGAACAACATCCTGCAGGCATGGAGGCAGCACTTCATCCAGGAGGAGCAGATCCTGGAGATCGACTGCACCATGCTGACCCCCGAGTCCGTCCTCAAGTACGTGCCCTAAACCTGTTGTAGTCGTGGTCTCGACATTAATATTTAGCCTTTTATAGGCTGTTTGTTTATATTTAATAAAGGGTAATTCAGAAACTGCTGAGAGGCGCCTAGTGGTTCCTAGAGTCAGCTCCAAAGTGCTGAACTGTGGGTTTTTGTTAACAGGCGCATATTGATTTCTGCGATTTTATGCATGGAAGCTGCCACCAATAGCAGCGTTCCATAGCCCGGTTGCAGGTACACTGTTGAATGTACAAGTTTCTTTGGGATGCATTTTAAATCCTTCCCATTATTACACTTATTACGTTATTTCTTCCACCAGGACATCAGGACATGTGGACAAGTTTGCTGACTACATGGTGAAAGATGTCAAGAATGGCGAATGCTTCAGGGCTGACCACCTCCTCAAAGGTGAGCGTGGTTTGCTTCTCGTCCTCCAGCACTGTGTAAACTAAAGTTGCATCTGTATTATTCATGGGACTCTGTAGACGGGAGGGGACAACTGCTGCTCTTTACCTATTCTGAGTGTCGCTGTTATGCCTGAGGGGGGGTGGAAGTGGCTGGACCAGCAGAAATCACGCAGTGCTTACAAAGTGATACAGCTGCTGGAATCCAAGAGGCTGGAACTGTACCAGCAGCTTGTGGTGATGGACTGAGGACGTGTCGGGTCCCAATTCACTTTATTAGGAATAATCCTCCCAGATGGAACAAAAGTGTGTAATATTTCTTAACAGAGGTGCCTCAAATTACATAAAGGGGAAAAAAAACGAAACAAGCATGTTTTCAAGAAGCACATTTTCACATGTAGTCAGTTTTTTATATTTCACATACTGCTTGTTATCGTTATTGCAGCTTACAAAAACATCACAACTGTGTCTACTTTAAATCATAGCTTGATTTTAAGTGCACCTTTATGCTTTTTATCTGTCATGTGTACATATCCCAGAGTTGTCACACTGTAAGAATGTAAAATAAGCATAAATGAATTTGCAGCCGTTTTAACTGATTATGCATTAGGGCAGGGGTGTTGAACTCAGACCTCGAAGGCCGGTGTCCTCCAAGTTTTAGATCTCAAATTATTAATCCATCAGCAGGTGTCTGGGGAACTTCAAGACACATTGAGGAGGTTATTTAGCCATTTGAATCAGCTGTGTTGGATCAATAACACATCTAAAACCTGCAGGACACCGGCCCTCAAGGCCTGGAGTTCAAGACCTCGTCTGGGTGGCATGTCTGTGAGGTGCGATTGGTGCGGGGTTGTTGGGTACCTTAGCCCCCACTGGTCTCCTACCAGGTGGAATTACACTTCACTTGTCATGCTTCTTTAACCCTTTAAGACCTACCATAGAACCAAGTCCGCAAGAGCTTATCTTTACATTTTGCCTGCTGTAGTGCCATTTTTGGGAGAATTTCAAGTTGTTATACATCAATACAACCGTTAGAGCCCAAATTTTAATAATATGTAATCATTCAGTCCATAGTAACTACATAAAAAGCAAAAAAGTGCAATGAACTACAAAAAAGTAAAATTGTTTAGTGTTTTTTTTACATATATTTCTAGTTAGAGAAATTTAAGAGGTTTATGCCTCCAAAACTGTAAATACAAAAAAGTTGCACAAAATAGTTTCCAACCACAGGAAATTTAATTGGAGTTTCTTCAAAGTTTTATTTTTGAGATACATTAATTTTGGAAGAAAAACAGCATGTGCATCAAAATAAAATATTTCCA
>VUQR01011017.1:0-22023 GCA_015108515.1 Hemichromis elongatus | reverse complement strand
TGGAAAAAAAAAAAAAGGTGTGTGTGTGTGGGTGTGTGTGTGTGTGCGCGCACAAAAGGCGTGAAGAGGTGTGAAAAGTTAAAGAAAGCCTTAGCAGGAGGCAAAGCACGGTGAGGATGTGATGCGGGGGAGGGCCACGAAGAGTTCAGTGGCCTGTCTGGCCTTCCCCTCTGCAAACACGGCTGCATCCTCAAGGACCTCTGGGAAATGTAGTGTCACTGAAACGCAGAGCTATTCTTTATTGTTTCTGGTTAATGTCTACATCCGCCAGTCTTGCACAGTTGCACATATGTTTGTGTTAAACAAGATCCGACGGCGCAGTGATCCGTTGGTCGCGTTAACACGAAGAAGACCACGATAAAGTTTCCCGCGTAAACTCCACACCCCACGCTGCTGCTTGTTTCGTGCGCAGGCTCTTTGAGCGAGGACGGAGAATGAGTGGAGGGAGGCTCTACTCTGGGCTTCGAATCAGACATTTTTACTATGATTTGCGTTTGTTTGTTTGTTTGTTTGATAAAAGTGGCACTTTCGTCTCTTGGGACCGCGGACGCACCGAGCCTACAGTACATGTGTTGACACTGTAGGATTTATGTGGCATTTCATCAAAGGTTACTTGTGGTGGGAATACTGCCAGAGAGACGCGGATAACCGATCATCTCTTTGTTTTGACTCGTTTTGAGGACAGAATGCCGCGAGACAACAAAACCCCCCTCATCCAGAAAATAGCAAAACAAGCCTTCACGACATTCAGAGGCTTGGAGTCGTCCGCCGACGGCGATGATAAAGACAAACTTAACGAACTAATCTCCTTAGTAAGTGCCGTCCGGGCGTCCGATGTCAAAATTGCTCCTCGGAAAACCAACTCGAGCTCCGGGGCAGCGGGGCTCCACAGCCCCCCGGTCACCTACATGCACATTTGCGAGACAGAGGTGTTCAGTATGGGGGTGTTCCTCCTGAGGAGCGGCGCGTCCATACCGCTGCATGATCACCCGGGGATGAACGGGATGCTCAAGGTTGTTGCACCTCTGTCTTCAGCCTGCTAACTAGTTGAAGCTAACCAGCTTCAACTAGCTGGAAGTTTGCGTAGCTGTTAATCATTATGGTTAGCCCACACCTTTGAGAACTTCTAAAATCAGTTTTGGATGGATTAATTATTTATTTCCTTTTTCCAGCATGGATGTTGCGTTACACCATTTGGTACCTCTGTGATACAGCTAGTTGTGGGTCTAGTATAAAAAAAAAAAGTTACTGGTGTGGTCACATGGCATTTGTTATAACAAGGAACACAGAAATCCCATCCCAAGTATTTTACTGACAGGAATAAATGCATGTTGTACTGGAGCCAAAGCTCTTCCAGGTCAGATTGGATGAGTGTGATCACCTCTGCACAAGCCGAAGGTTTGTTATTCTGCTGGTCTGGAGCATTCAGGTGTGCACTAACACAGGGCAGAAATCTCCCGGCAGATTCACCTCGTCGTCAGACCATGCAAAGCTCCGAGACGGTGTGAAAACCCAAGAGCTCCATGTCAGATTGTACAGGCCTCAGCTAATATGTTAAATGCTACAGCTCGTGACGGTACAAGTGGGACAAAGTGTGGCTTGTTTTGTACGATTGCCAGGAGAAAGCATCTTTCCGAGAACATAGCACTACGGATTAGGTTTGCAAAGTTGTGTCTGAATAAAACCACCATGTGCTTTGGACAGACCAGGCCAAAGAAGCGATGTCACTAGGATGCACAGTGCTACAGCCGTGAAAACACAACGTGTGTGAGTTTGCAGCCAGAGGACCTGCTGCCTTGTGATCGACGACTCAACCATGTCCTGTGTAAACCAAACGACGTTACAGTGGGATAACTAAAGCTTGACCGAGATTGGGTCATACAGCAAGACACCATAATAAAAACTATTTGACGCATAATGTGTATCAGGTGTAGGCAGACATACATTATGTGGAAGAAGGAAAATAAAAATGTATTACTTTAACATTCTGAGCTATTTGATAGGAGACAAAAATCAGCATCTGCTGTACAAATCTACCAAATCAAACGTCTGGAGATACCCTCTGAGTGAGTGAGGGGGCAGCTAAAAGTAGCTGTTGCTTGTTCCATGATCAGTATGAACTGATGGTTTTTAGTTTGGGGTTCATAGTTGGCGCCTTCTAGAAGTGTCAGAGTGCACCAATATGTTTGCTATAAAAGCCAAAGTTGCTGAACTCCTGTGGCTGCACCACAAATAATCCCCCCTCCACCACAGTCAGCGTGACGTGCTGAGTTGGTGTGTTTGGTCTCCATTTTGGTCGCGTCTGTCCACAGATGTGGTTCCACTCATCGTGTGACTTGTTCAGATATTTAATAGCAAGACGAGGCTTTCTCCTGGCAACCCCTAGAATAAGTCAGTACTCGTTCAGTCTGTTTCTAATTGTTACTGTCATGAACTGTAACATGTAACACATTAACCACGGCAGGTAGAAGCCCAGATGTTTCTCTTGGGGTTTTTTTTCCACTTTTCTCTGAGCATTAGTGGGACATCCACTCCGAGGAGCATCTGAATGCTCCAGACTGCCAACATGTCTGTCTGTGTAGAGGTGTTGACACGCAGGAGCACCTGGCTGCTGCTCACCTTCCACCCGCACGAGCAGTAAAGGCTGCACATTATAATCTGTTCCAACCAAAGTAACACAGATGATTGAATACATGAAGAAATTACCCAATACATGTAATTGATTACAATTAGCTGTGTCACCTGTAAAATATGAGCGTCTGTTCCCCCCGCGGGGCGAAATCTTTAGAACAGTAATTAATAGAAACTGCAGATGAAAAGAAATCCCTTTAAATGGTTGGAAGTGCTCCAGCCTTACTGTACAGTGGTGGTCCAAAGTTTACAACACTCGTCATGAATGTCGGTGATTTGGGGCTTTTATTTTATTGAATTGTTCCTTTTCCTGTCTCTGTGGTCCAGGTTCTCTACGGAAAGGTGAACGTCCGCTGCTTTGACAAGCTGGAGCCAAACCTGGCCGTGACCGCAGTCCCGCCTGTGTTTGACCCCCCGGTGCCCCCGCTGCAGATGGCCTCCGCGTGGCGTGCTGTGCTCCGCTCAGTGGTCGAGTACTCGGAGAGCAGCGGGCCGTGTCTCCTCACGCCTGTGAGAGATAACCTTCACCAGATCTACGCCGTTGACGGGCCCGCTGCCTTCCTGGATATCCTGGCACCTCCGTACAATTCAGATGACGGGCGAGACTGTCACTATTACAAAGTCCTGCAAAGTGCATTAGAAGATGAAACCAATGTAAAGGGTCAGCAGGGAGAGCAGGGAGAGAAGGAGGAAGAAGAGGAGGTGTGGCTCTTAGAAATCCCTCAGCCAGAGGATTTCTGGTGTGGTGGGGAATCGTACCCAGGACCTGCAGTCTCTGTCTAACAGGAAGCTGCCCTCAAAAGGAAATACGCTACACAATACTGGACACGTGTTTGTTCTGCCAAACTAAAAGTTGAGTCATAATCACCCGGAGGTTACCTGGACTGACTGCTTGGTGCTTGGTGAAGGATAACAGCGTCACACAGAGACCGAACAGCCTTCACCAACGCTACGTATCCCCGTGGCGTCCCGGGGAATCCTCACTCCTAATATGGTGTTTTCCTTCACACCACTACACTTAGGAATGTTATCAGCAAAACTTTGTAATGGTGGGGTATCATCAGCATCTCTGCTGTGCTCCTTATTCTCAGTCTGCGCTGCAGACGTCGTGACGTGTGTGGACGCCGGAGCCTGCAGCACCTCTCCTGTCTGCCTGAATGTACACGTATGAAGAAGGCCATGTACCCGCTCACTGCCCACACCGCGTTATATGTACACTTTCTTTTTATCTTTTCACTTATTCCATGATATGCTTCAAAGATCGCTACGTAATGTGTGATAGGATAGGTTAGAGTAAGCTGTCGTTTGGCTGAATGACCTTTTAAAAAGTGCTGAAAATGGAAGATGTGTTGGATAACTGTCTCACGGTCTCTGACGTGGATCTTAAAAAGTTGTAATCAGTACTGTGTGTCGACCTTCGGCCTACATTTGACTCCACACACGTTTGTGTGAGTATGACCGTGATTCTGTTACCCTGATGATGAATGTATGCAATAAAACAGATGAGGATGCTCACAAATAAAAACCGTCTTTTATCATTAATAGAGTTTAAGGGTTTGGTGCTGAGTGATTCAGCTGGAGCTCGCCTGGCCCGTCAGTCACCTGCACCACTAACAGTACGAGTGTTGTCTGCAGCGCTGATGGCGACGAGTGGAAATGCTGTTTGCTGTTGATAGGCTGTTTTGACCCAATCGAGATATTTTATTTTTCCAGTGTTTTGCAATATTTGCATCCCACTCCTGATTTTTCATATGTTGCCAGGAACGTTGGAAACGAGTGCATATGGAAAATAACTGGATAAATGGAAATAGAGTGTGTAAAATAGGCAATATTTGTCCTAATCACCTTTATCTTTCATCACAGCCTGAGCTCTTCTAGCGAATCTTTGTAGTCATTTTCTTTGAGTAGTCTTTAGGAATGGTTCTTCAGACTTTTTGAAGGATGTTTTCTTTGAATGCCTTTTTGTTTTCTGTCGCGGTCATCCCATGATACCTAGTTTTATTTATGTAACACTAAATCACAACAACAGTTGCCTAAAGGTGCCTAAATTGAAAGTTAAAGAGCCTACGACAACAATGAGATGACCCACGTAAAACACCAAAACGCCAACCTTACACTGAGAGCACGACTCCAGCTGTTTCCACAGATATTATAGACACATAATAATAAACTCTTATAAATAAAAAAAATATCTCCAAAACTCCACTACAGACAAGCTATCAATCCAGGTGCACGGTGAGCAGTGCAGTGGGAAATGCTGACATTAATGTTAACATCTCTCCACCCACCGGAGTTCAAAAGTCACGTGGCCCGAGGCAGGCATGATCTCATTGGTCGGTGAGTGGAGCAGGAAAACGACAGCGGGCTACTGAAGTGTGTCCCTTCTATCTGCAGCCCCTGAAGCCTACCGCTAACTGTCTGGTTTTGTTGGTGTTAAAGTGCCAGTGGTTGGATGGACAGCGGTCGACTAAATCTTTGACGCGTGTGTCGTTCTCCGCGTCCTGTCCGCGCCGCATGCAGCCCACCGTCTGCGTGTGACAGGAGCACGTAACACTACTGACCGTCACTGGTGACGCTTCCTTCGAAAAATAGTTATGTGTCGTGATGCTAACACCCCCAGTTAGACTTAACATGGCTGGAGCTGACAGTAATGGTAATATGGTGTATAGGTTCCCACAGTCACACAACGGTTACTTTGTGTGTGATCACACTGACACAAACACACAATCACATTTGTGGTACAGTCAGCAGCTTCACTGATCTTAACAGACCATAAAGCAGGTGACCGTTCCTCGGAGCTCCACTGTGTTAAATAAAAGCTTTGTCCTTTATTAATATTAACATAAATGTTCAAATATAACAAACACATAAAAGTTTCTGGGAGTAAAAGGGAAACTCTAAAGAAGAGGTTACTGTAGACTAACCACAAGTCTCGTCGTGATCAGAGATATATATCGATGTCATAAATAAAAAGATGAATCGGTTTATCTTTAGCAACTTCATTTAACAACTAGAGGAGAGTCAGTAAGACTCACCCGACACCTTTACTCATCCTTACAGTTCCTCCTCCAACATCTGTCCTTTCTACCACCTTTACAGCGATCTTAGCACTTCTAAATGTTGTGACCTGATGAGCAGAGTCACACGGCCGCTGTCAGGTTGTATCTTATATGAGGAGACTAGAGGAGCCATAGAGATAGCTTGTATCGGCATCTCTGACTCATAAATTGTTTATTGAGCAGTTGTTTCCTTTTTTGGTTGATTGAAGCAAACTTTCACAAAGAGGCCAACAAGTGTGACTAACTGTGTCATGACTTTGACTCTAAAAACCAAAAAAGGAAACGGATCGAACTGTTGTTCACATCACGCTTGGATGAGGTTGAAGTGTTGGACGCTGCTACAGAAGAATCAGATGATGTGTTTCAGTTCAATTTGAATTTATTCTGCTTCTATAAGCAGCTTTTATGTGGAAATACAGGAACACACATCACAAAAAGAACAAAGAATAATGATTTCATACATTTTTATATATTAATCTATATTTTTATGTCATAATTGTGGGTGAAAAAAATCACACTGACTCCACTGTTACATTCCTCCTGCTTTTTCCACATCTCACAAACACTTTGTTTAATGTCAGAGGAGATTATTAACTACCAGGAAAAAAGTCGTTAGTGAGAGTTTCTCCATCTCATTCTCATCACAATTGAACTTCCAACTGTGATGGATGGAGACACCATCAGAGGCTCAGACTGGCCAGCAGCTTATCAGCCATATGCCCTGAAAATGCTGAAACCGTTGGAAAATAAAAACAGTTCAGATAATATGTGTTCTGTTTTTTTAATAAAAGGCTGCACAAAGTTTCTTGTAAAATCTTTTTTTTTTTTTTTAATGATTTTACATAATCTTCTGCATCATTTGGCATCTGTAAACATAGGTGGACAATTACTAAAATTTTGTACTGATCAACTTTTTAAAATTTAAATTACAGTAATAAATAGATATTTTATTTGATATTTTTATTAATATTTTCATTGCACTGCTTGAAGTTCTCATGTAATGCTCCTAATGCAATATAAAGCTCTTTCCTGTTTAGTTCTGTTAATACAAATAATCTGAACACAGAGTTTCATGAATAAAAACAGACACCAGGAACGAGGAAGGATGTAAGTAACACCACAAAATGACAAAGACATCTATTTGTTAATTTTTCACAGAGTAAATCTCAGTGTGAAAGCTACTGCATGTGCTGGTACAGTGACACTGCAGTCAACAGTTTAGCAAACCGCCATTAAAGCACAGGTAAAAGTTACATTGACAAATTTCTTTTTGCCAGATTAAGAAGCAGAGCATCGATCAGTGAGCTGCAGTTCATGCCAAGAAAGAGGAGGTGGAAAGGTGAACAGACAAGGAGTAGAGACAGCGAAGGTAGATGAGATGAAATACTTGGGCTCAACCATCCAAAGCAAAGGGCAGCGAACAGGAGAGCTGGAGAGGAGAGCAGGCAGGGTGGTGTGGGTGGAGATCGGTTTCAGGGGTCATTTGTAACAAAAAAGAAAGCAGCAAGAGGGAAAGGGAAGATTTACAAGATAGTAGTGAGACCTGCTATGATGTATGGTTTAGAGAGTCGAAGATTTCAACAGCGACGGACCAAGATGGAAAGAATGAGACATGAGAGAAAATCAGAGAAAATTCAAATTCAAACAGCTCAGTTTGAGCAAAAATCTTCTTTTAACAAGAAGAAACCGCCAGCAGAAGCAAGCCGGGCCAACCATCCGCTGTGATGGGAAGACTGGACAAAAGCACACTGTAGAAGAGAGATTAATAATAATTCATGATTAGAGTGGTGTGTAATCACACGGTAAACGAAGAAGCACCCAGTGCATCGTGGGGAGCTCCCAGCAGCCTGCACCCACTGCAGCAGGATTAAGGGAGCAGTCGGGGTCACCTGATCCAGCCACGTGCTTTATCAGAAAGGCTGGCTTCATTGATTCAAACCTGCATCAAATTTAAAATCTCACATACAAGATCCTGAATAACCAGGCCCCATCTTACCCTAAAAAACTTACAGTCCTGCATCAGCCAATAGAGCACCTGCTGGCTTCCTTGGGGTTCTTATGATAGTTCAAAGCAGAATGTGAGGCAGAGCCTTCAGCTTTCAGGCCCCTCTTCAGTGGAACCAGTTTTCAGATGGACACACGCTCTGCTTTTAAGATTGTCACAACTGAATAGGAGAGTGAGATGTGGAAGCAGTTCGATCATTTCAAAGCCATTTCTGTGCATACAAACTTTGTCTGAACAGTGTCCTTTTGCTATCTGTTTCAGCTGCACTATTACCGGTAAGACATTTATTACACAGAATGTGATCGTTTTCTTTTACCTATTGATAATAGCAGCTATTAAAATTCTTTTCAGTTCAGTTCAATTTCAGCTGAATTTTATGAAGAAGACAAGAATGCATGCACAGAAAACATCATGAACCATAAAGATTTTATGGGACAAAAACACAGATGCTCGGGTGAAATGATCCTAACAGATCAGCCAAGATGGTGTCAAAATAATAAACTGGACCTCACGATCACCTTTATTTGCTCACGGAAACTTCAACGTGAAGAATCGGGGAGCTAAACATGGAATCTGCAACCTTTAGATTGAATAGTGACAGGCTCTGCTTCCTGATCCAGTCTCACTGAGTCACACAACTACCAGTCTAACCTCTCTGACCTCAACATCACACAGCTGAAATTTGTTTTCAAGAAACTGATAAAAGTTACTCTACAATCAAAAACAGAACGAAACAATGCATTAAAAAAAGAAATCATAGAAAACAATTATTTTGCAAATATAAGAACAATACAAAAAAAAACCACAGCAAAGTACATTAGGCATTACAATACAACGCTTTTTAACACAAGTTTACTATTTTTAAAAATTAAATGTGAATGCATTTCAACTGAGCTCTGCTGGAAATCTGCTCTCTTGCACGATGATGTGGACAAGGCTACCTGCAGCAGAGTACCTGAGCATACGAGAGCCTGCAGAAAACAATGAACATGAAACAATAAGAAATATGACAGGAAACGATCATAAAAGGCTTAAAGTTATGTAACCATAACCTTCCTGGGAGCTAATGGTACTGCTAAACTGACCCGTGTAGAAGCATATCTGCGTTTCATGTTGGCTAACATTATTTCATATTCTAGGCATAACACCGCAAATTGCATTTATTATAAAACCCATAATTATTATTATCATTACATTTCTAAGTAGAAGAAATCAAGATTTTAAAAGATTAGTTTTGGCTCTCTGCTTTTGCTGATTTTAGCTCAAGGCTTCTAGGCTTCTCCTGTAATTCATACTGTTAGTTTTCATTGATGTTAAGTATTCGGCTACATAAAGTAAAGGACTGCGGGTATGCAACCCATGCAGATGTGTTTGCATGCAGACATGCAATAGATAAATAAACAACAGAAAAGAATGGAAACCCCCAGCGATCAAAAACGGTAAGGTCCAAAAATAGCACAAACAGGAGCCCGAAAACCGGTTGTTGCACATATTTTTGACACTGCCCCCTACAGACAGTACACAGCTAAAGCATGTACTAAGTGATTGTATTTAAAGTGTCGTAAATGACTTGCTGGTCTGTAATCTGTCAAACATGTTTCACTTATCCGATATGCCCACGCACCTTTACTGTAAAGTAGAAGCTGCAATCAGGTTTTAGTAAAATCACTTTATATCCTTTACTTTTTTGGGTAAAAAGTGTCATTAAAATTTCTTTTTCTGGACAGATCTAACGAAGAGTGGAGCAGAAATGGCAACAAATAAAACATCAAACTTTTATCCAGAAAGTTGAGGTGACCAGAACGGACTCAGGTACAAGACGTCAGACTCACAGAGACACTTTCAAAAACAGGTCACGTCTTTATTTCGTCTTTATCTCGGTTACTGCTGACTACAATTTATTTATCAAAAAAAGTCAAACAAATAGAGAACACCAGCAAATATTGAAATAATTTTTTGGCAGAAATTAAAAGCAAAGAAAGAGAAAAACATAGAAGCAGGATAAAGGTGACAGTCTGATTTTCTGCTTTTATTTCATATTTTCTCATTTTTCAGGCAGGGGTTGGACATCGTTGCCTTTTTGTAATTTATAAACACAGTTGTTTTTTTTTGGAGTGTGTACAAAATTATTTCGTGAATACAGTCTTAGAATTTGAGTTTTTGAGAAAACGGTGCAACATTTTAGCAAATATCTCACAATGACTCTTACAAGGCTTTCACAGTTTCCACGAAATCGTGTATTTTATTATTATAAGATATCTTTATTGCCAAGCAGATCCCTTTACTTTGAGAGATATGTCTCTGTGCTGTTTGAGAGGAATCAGAAACCAGAATAACATTCTGTCTTTCCTCACTAATCTTCTGAGGCACAGCAAAAAGCAGTTTCTCCTTAATACGACCAGATTCTGATTTGTTTTCATTCGATGACGCGTCACACACCCTAAAAAGTAACACAGCCAGAAATAATTCGGCTCCACCACAAGTGAAAAGAACCACATCCGGGTGTTTATTCATATACAGACATTTGGTGAATGGAAAGGAAACAGGTGACCGCCGTTTTCCCATTGCTGAGAGGCGTTTGCCTCTGATTCACAACAGATAATAAAAAAAAACCACACGCACACACACACGGAAATATAAACATTTGAAGATAAATAGTAGACGCATTAAAAAACCTCAGATGTTAAAGTTTGTAAAAGTAACAGTTTGAAGGGGCAAATTAAACACTAGAGACTTAATATACCAAACTCTTATTTAAAAAAAAAAATATTATTTTGTCTGGCAAGATGTGTGAATAGGAGCGGACTTTACAGTCCACACTGATCAATAGACGTGAATTGATTAGTATTTCGCAGTGATTCCAAAAATGGTTCTGACCGGATTTAACTGATCCCAGATAAGTAAATTTTAGGATTAAAATGTCTTTGTTGTAGCACTTGTAAAATGATTTAATTTCATAAATTGTGCGGAAGTATAGTTTGTCTTTATTGTTGCTTCTTGTACACAGATATTTTCCTCTTAGATCTGGTTCACTTTTAAAGTACCGAACCGCGTTGCGTTTAAAGTGGTTTGAGATGAAGACATTGAGTAGCTGCGCGCTTCGCGTGTTTTGCCTAAACTTCTGCAGTTTTCGTAAATGCTTCATTCCACCTTCGCTGCGTCAAAGCACGGGCTTGTTCTGCTGTTGTCGGCGAGCGCAAAACCATTTGCATATGATAGCCTGTTTGTAACCTGATGTGACACCTAAATAAAAACTGAGTGGGCAAAAGTCTGAGTCAGAGATGCCATTGGTGACGCAACGTGGGATTTACCCATTAAAATTTCCAACGTAAACAGGTCTTTTTAGAATGCAAATAAAAAGTATACCATTCATTACTTGCAACGCAGTGACCCTGTAAATCTCATTAAAGCAACTTTCGGGTGCTGTCGATTAGTGCAATGAACCAATCGGACTCTACCGGCTGTGTTTATCATTCTGATCCATTTAATAAGTCTCAAAACACACATCACAACAACAATAGCGACAACAACAAAAAATCAAATCAAATAAAAATGGTCAAGTCGGTATGAGTCAAACATTTACACTCCAACATGGTTTAAACATTAACCACAACTGCTGAACAAATGGAGTTACAAGAGACAAAATGCGTACAAAAATAGAATGTCTTCCAACTTTACATATGAAAGGACAAATATACATTGCGATAGAAGCGTCCTTGAATCAGTATGTGTACAAAAAGACACACAGCAAGGCACTAAAGGGAAAATTAAGAGTTCCACAAACATGTTAAGATGAATTCATTGTCAATTTAATAACTTAAAATGTTTAATTTCTTTGAAACGTTATTGCAGTTATTTCACATTCGCGCAAAAAAGCTGGGCTCTTAGTTAAGTGTTGGCTAGATTTTATTTCATAAAGTCCCCTTCACATTACAAATGATCTCTTAATTTTGTATGAATTGTATTGGCTTTTTTTTTTTAATTTGTATTTTCAATAGACTGTGCAGTCAAAGTGCATTCGTGTCAGTCTTTCACTCAGTTCTGCGGCAGGAATGGGACAAGGTGCGTATCTGCGCACCACTGCACAAAAGTTCTTGTTTATTCCCATCCTGGTGATTGGACCGCGGTCTTCAGCTCACAATAGTTGAAGAACAGTTCTCTGATGGTGCCTTTCTTTTTTAGGTTTTAGTGTGTGTCACACTGCCTCGGTGACAGCAAAGCTTTCCACGGAAACTTATGAACAGATCCCGTTGGGTGCGCTGATGCCGCCTGATAACCGCTCCAGTCCGGTGCTGCTGGATGAGGAAGAGGAGGAAGAGGAGACAGTGGAGGACTTCCTCTCTTTCTGTCTCAGGTGAATTTTAGTATGTCTCTTTCTCTCGTCGCTCCGGGCAAACTTGCGGCCGCAGAAGTCGCAGGCGAACGGCTTCTCTCCCGTGTGCGTACGGATGTGAGTGGTGAGGTGGTCGCTGCGGCTGAAGTTACGCATGCAGATCCGACACTGGAAGGGCTTGTGTCCAGTGTGGATACGTATGTGTCTGGTCAGTTCATCCGATCGCGAGAAGCGCCGGTCGCAGCCCTCCGCTGGACAGGGGTACGGCCGCTCGTGGATTGGCGTCTTGCTGGGTCTGTTCGGGTACTTTCTGGGTCGCAGGATTGGCCGCAGGGGCAGGTTCTGTGGGCTGTACGCAGAGGGGAGCCGCGGCACCCCTCCCTCGGAGGCACCACTACCCGGAGCCCCCAGAGTAAAGTTCCTGATAGTGTTCAGGGGGGTCAGAGGTGGAGGGACACGGAAGGTATCAAGAGGACAAGAGCCAAATGGTTTTCGATCCTGGATACCTGCCGTGTGCATGTCCCGCTGGCAAGCCGGCTGGAAGAAGCCCGAGTAGTCGGGGATGATAGGGAAAAGCCCTGGTGCGTCTGAGCTTCCGGGCTGCTTGGGTGACGAGTAGGAGGGTGGAGGGTAAGAGGCGATGGGGCAGGTAGAGGTGGACAAAAATGCAGAGGGGTCCTGGTATACCTCCCCACAGCCGGAGGTGGAGTAAGGAGGCGGGGGTGAGTACAAGTGGTGGTGGTGCTCTAGCTCTGCCTGGCTCTGAGCCGCCATGGTGCAACTCAAATTACCACTGGAGAAGTGATTGGGAGATCCCGAAGAAGCCGGGGAGGAGGACGCTGAAGAGCAGGGAGGAGGAGGAGGAGGAGGTGGCTGGGCCACGTTGAAGATCCCCGAGACGATGTTGATCACTCCCTCGGGGTTCCAGTTACCTGGATATTGAGAGTCGATGGAGAACTTTCCCATGTAGGTGAAGGTCTGGTTGCGATGGGCTGCAGGCTGCGAGAAGCTGCTGGAATATGAAGAGAGGTCTAGGGAGCGTTTTTCTGCACTCATGTCTGCGCCCATCAAGCCATCTGTAGGGGGAAACAAATCAGAAAGCATGATTCATTAACCTCTTCACACTAGACCGGAAAGTGGGCTTTAAGTGACTGAAAGCAGGTGCATCTGTGTTCCATTACGAACGGACTGCGCTCCTATCATCCCAAACTTTTTTAGTATTACACTCCAAAATTTAAAAGAAAATTGTCCTTGTTATTCTTTCCTGCAGTCATTTGCAAAATGTTAAATGCTGAAAAAAATAATCTTTTGTTTTTGTTTTTGGATGTTCGATATGTTGTTGATGTTCGATATAGAAAATGTTGCACACACACGCTGTTTTCTTACCTGCTGCCACATTAAGCTGGTCATAATGCGCTCCCAAGTCGTTGTTGGGGAAGATCGCCACAGAGGTCGGCAAACTCGTAGCAATGTCATCCATGGAGTACACGCTCTCGGCATGCGCGAACCCTCCGAGATTCACCGGCACTTTCTCCAGAGTTTTAGCCGTCATTGTAGAGAGGAAAGAAGTTAGCGCGTCTCCGTGCCCTCTGTCCTGTTCGTTCTGTTCTTTACCTCAAAGTTTATCACAAATAGGGGATATGTAACCCAACCACGCAGGGGGTCACCACTGCATGTCTCTGTCAGTCAGCGTGTGTTAAAGGATGAGCTCCGTGTTCTGGTGCGCTTCATATGCTCTGATGATCGAGTTAAAACTGTGTAAAGTAACGGGAACGGGGGCCCTGACACTAGTATGTATATATGGGGAACCTTTTGAACGCGGTCACAACGTCATTAACCAAATATGGAAGTGGGAGGAGTATTCGAAGAAGAAAGAAGATGCTGATTGGCCGGGAGACTCCATGACGCTTTCAAAGGGAATCTCTTGTCAATGGAGAGCCCATTGCTCCAGGATAGATAAGGCTGACTTTTTCCACCGGCTGCAAAATTGCAACAAACGGGCGCAGAACCTCACAGCAACAGCACGCAATACAAAGTGCACGCAGCTCTAACTAATGCACCTGTCTTATCATTCATTGTTTACACACTTAAACTCGCGCAAATACCATTTAATAGCGCTCTGCGATCAAAAGAGGAATTCCGGTTTCAGCGTCGTAACCCATATAAGGTTGAATCCGGCACGAACGGGCCCACCCTCCGTGTTCCATATTTGGGTTCCGGAAAGCGATACTCGGAAAGTGACGAGTTTTACCGAGCTGAGAATATTTGAGAGAGAAAGCGGGAGAAAGACACACATAGAGACATAACCGCAAACAAATGAGACGGACAGAGGGGTGGAATTTACTTCTCTGGGTAGACGGGCTGCATGAGCACGGAAATTTCTGACGCTCTCATTTGACTATGCTCTAGGAAAGACTCGATTTAGTTCACCGAGGAGTTAACTGTAGTCACTGGAGATATTTATAGAACTTAGGAAAGCCAATATTTATAGAGGCAGCGGTTATAGGTTTTGTGAAATAAGCGCGCACACGCACACACACACACAGACAAACACACACACACACACACGGACACACGAGCCTTACAGTGGTACATATTCATACATTTTGCATTTTTATCAGCATTTCAATGAAAATGGCAGTTGGGCCAAAATGTGGTTTATATAAGTGGGACGACACTTAGTGTGTTTATTAGTACTCGTGAAAATTGCACGCCCTCCTGTGGCCTCTTTAGGAAGTGTACCTTCTCGCGCTCTTCCTCTCTCCCGCACACGCACGCACGCACGCACACAGAATTCACAGACCTGTTCTGATCTTGTAAAGTCCCTTCGTGGGTGGAGAAAGTTGACAGACAGAACGCAGAAAATATCGGACACTTTGAGTGGAATAAACTTTCCATCGTGTGTGTTGCATTGTACAGCTACATTGCACAGTCACTACTGTCTTGTTGTAATCCAAATATCTGCTTGGCTGCCAGGTTTTTGAAAATATTCTGTGATCATCTCAAAGAAAGCTTTAACTGACCCTGCTGGGACCAACAAAGCGTCTGATGACACTGATCCATATCACACTGCTAAAGCTCACTGACTATTGCTAAATGAGCAAATATTGTATAAACAGTGATGTACAGTCACGATAATGCTTAATGCCACTATGATGTCATTCCAACAGGTAGTGAAAACAAATCCCATGTATGAGAGAAAGGGGAATTTAAATTAAATTGTCAGTTTGCCAGGGAACCGGTACGGAGAAGCTACTGAGGGAGAAAAAGAATCTGTCTTTTCTACATAAAAGTGTCAGTGTCAGATTTAGAGGGCACCTGCTTGGTCTTTAGGCTTTATTCACACACAGAAACACAGGAGCTGGCCCACTGGTGCAGTAGGGCTTTATTTGAAAAGTATAAACTGATGGCGTCAGTGATAATTAATCATCTCACCCGGCATACTTGACCTACTAATGCTGTTTCACTCATGGATCTATATTGCCTAACCGCCACCGTCCTCATCACGGTTGCTGCTACTACAGTTTTCCTATGTTTCTACTGCTGCTGGCAGCAGTTATACTGGGTGTTATGAAGGAATACTTGATACTGTCCATGTGCACACATATGTGCAGAGTGCCACAGAGACACAGGTAATGCAACTGGGCTGTCACCCACCTGTCCGAGGGTAAAACTTTAATTCAAACCAGGCTCAGTATTCAGCCTGGTTTGAGGTTTTGTCAGACTGGCTGGCTTTGGCCTTTTGTCTATGACTTCAGATATACGTCATTGAAAACAAGCCTCTAATAAGTGTTTCAGTTCTCCATATATGGTTATTCAAAATCACAATGTATATGGGCCAGCCACTGCTGTTTGTTGATCTGTGCCTGTCAGGTTTGAAATTCCAACCATATTATTGTTCTCACAGTGCACACTCATCGTCTCTCTTCACCCCACTCACACATTTTAAACAGCCATATATTTGCATGCACACACCCAACTCCCACACAGAGAAAATATGTGGGCTACAAAAGCAAACTGTATCCAGTGTGGGCTTTGTATTGATGACTGTGACAGTTAAACAGACAAGGAAATTACTGTATATTCTTGCATATTAAACTTGTAACAGTGGCAAAGTCTATAAGTAATCTAACAGGAAGACAATGACAGTATGGTATAATCAGAAAGGGCAGACAGTCCACAAGCTCAACTTCAATTTAAAAGAGCAGATGTCAGATTCACATATGCTTTGTACGGTAGGTCACATAGGTCATAATGTCATGTTTTATCAAGATAAATATATCTTCTAATCTAATCAAGCAGCCACAGGCAACCACAGGCACTTCATCATATACAGAAGAGTATTCGAGGGACAGTACAGGGATTTTCCCTGCTGGGTAGGTGGTAGGTTACAATAACTAACCTGCGGTGATGTCAAAAGAGAGTGGTGACATACTCCTAACTCGAGAGGTTTACCATGTCACACTCCCCTGAGTTTTCAAGATCCTGTTAGATGCTGTTACAGACAACGCACGCACACACACATGTACGCACAAAAAAGTATCAAATTAACTTTGTGTTTAGATAAAATCACATAAAGCTGAAAATAAAAGGAGACAGAGATCTGACACGAGCGTCTGAAGTGAAAGCAAAGACAAAAGTTTCCCCAAGTTTCCTGATAGAACATTTAACACATGAGCTCGGCCTGTTGGTGCCTATCAGCTGCCTATCAGCTGCCTCCAAAGTCCCACAGGCTAACCATAGGACTCCTTCTTCAGCCTGGTGTCTCCCTCCACCTGTGGTGTCCACACCAACTACCTTGTGGCTGCAGCTCAGTGCATTGATGCTGAACATGGTCCGTTGTCCTCAGTCTCCCCTGAATGCTGTTGAAGCTCTGCTGGAGGTGTGAGCTCGCGGACCGGAGCTTCTACCAGGCGTCCTAGCGCACCCCCAATATACATTTAGGAGAGCCAGGTCTTCCAGCACCCCCCTCCCCTCTGCCACCTGATCCAACTCACCACCAGGTGGTGATCAGTGGACAGCTCAGCCCCTCTTTCCCCGTCCAGAACAGGTCTGGTGATACGATGACTAAATCGCTCATCGAGCTGCGGCCCAGGGCTCAGGACGCTCGTGACTTGGGAAAGTTTCCATTATGATGCATTCTTCTGTGTTTAACAACACTGCAGGAGTCGCACGTGAGGAGACCACCTGTAGTTGCTTTGTGTATTTAGTTTGGAAAACTAAACATTTTTCCATTTTTTGCACCATGATTGGACGATATATGCAATAGTTTCATGTTAAAAATGTTCTTTGTCACTTTTCATGCGAGTCTGGACAGACCGAGCCACACGCTGCACGTTGCACATTTTTACCTGTCCTGCCCAAAGATGCTTCTATATACATTTTTCCATTTTTTAGCTGCTCAAATAAGGGAGGACTTCTCTTTTTCTTACTTAAAAGCCAGAGCAGATGTTTCAACAGTATTAATGGAACCTTCACGAGTTAACCATGTCTGGAGCACCTCCACGTCCACGTACCATAAAGAATGCTGGTGTTTGAACTGTGTGCTGATAACAAGCCGATGGGCCCGCTCTCCTTTACTCGTGTCAAAGTAACCGCTATGATTTCCATGTTCAGACCAAAGATTCTTTGCTTACGTCACCTCATAGTTCCAGTGTTTGTTGATCTTTTTGTATATACTTTTTTTTCTTTGTGTGTTGTGGACGCAGTAAAGAAGTGTGTGCACTGACTGTGAATTGTCATCAGTGTTGCTGAGCCCAAACAATGACTTTAATAAGAGCATGATGTCTGTTTTTAGCGCAGTACCATCTGAACGCCCAGTGATCGCACTACCCAGCCTTTTCCTTCAATCAGCTAAATATTTAATATCTTAAATATTGTTAACTTGATTCGCCCTTTGCCCGGCCAGCTTTTTATAGGGTCATAAACTCTCCATCTTTACCTCAGCCTCTTGTTAAAAAATATAACTAGTAGTAAGATATCCTGTCTGTATTACACAAGTTAATTTTTAGTCTTTCTTTGGTCCTGTTAATAAAGTTGAAACTGGTATTTTAGTAAAAATCAGTTTGTTTTAGCCAATAAATAAATATATCTCAATGTTCTTGCTATTTTAAATTTAACTTCTCTTTTATTCTTTTCATATTTTGTTAACTGTAGAGTTTTTAAGCCTCATTTGTAATGTGTAAAGTAGCACAGCACAGAAAACTGTACCATGATTGGACGATATATGCAATAGTTTCATGTTAAAAATGTTCTTTGTCACTTTTCATGCGAGTCTGGACAGACCGAGCCACACGCTGCACGTTGCACATTTTTACCTGTCCTGCCCAAAGATGCTTCTACAGCCTTGCTCACCATTACACCATCGCCCACCAAACACACACTCATCCATTTTTCTTGAGGTGGAAGATCATCGCCCCTTTTTTTTTTTCTGAAAGTCGCCACTCTTAAATCCATAACTCTTCTTTTAAAGCTTTCAAACTGCATGACTGTTAGCCTTGTTGCATTCTAGACTGACAGCTTTCATCGCCTGCAGTGTGAAACATGAAAGCACGTGGAAATGCTCTGATATCAGTCCAAAACAGAAAAGAAGCAAAAGAGAGAAGCCATAGCCATGGATAAAAGAAGAAAGCTCCAGAGCAGCAGTCTGCTGTTATACAGAGACATGCCTTGTCTCAAACAGCCTAAAACAGGGGCTTGGGTGTGTGGGCGGGGCTTTGAGTCCTACTGTTCGACCTGATACTTCATAATATTATTCAACACCTAGGGCCACATCAGTTAGCATGCTGCCACAGTAACTAAGATGCACTGGTGGAAGAGAAACACTGCTCAGATAACGGTCACTAATAAACTAATAGAGAAACAACAGCAGCCAGTTAATTTTCTCACAACTCAAATCAAAGACGAGCATCTGATATCCAAAGTAGGTGAAATGTGATTCTGTGGCTACTGAAATTTTGTTGGTGGTGCTACGATGTCTGCAGCGTGTCACAACTTCTGCTTTTTGAGCATCCCTCGTTCTTTAGTAACAAGAACATCTTGTGGGTGTTTGCCACGCTGCATCTTTTAACCCGATATTCACACAAAAGCATTATCAAGGTCTGAATGTCCTTCTGATTCGACTTGAGGCGTGGCAAACCTGCCAAGAGGAGAATATCTTTGTGGAAAACATGTACAGCTGAACAGTCACAGTGTGTAGGTTTCTCCTCCATATATCTTACCTCATGGAGCCCTATCGGCCCGATAGAGCACTTCTCTCTCATACTACCTGTGCCTACCTGTGCAGTATACCTGCAGTAAACATCAGAGCGTTTTGCATTGGAGCAGTAAATGTGGCCCTTCATATTAGATTCATATTAAATTCTGGAAAGAAATATTTATTTATTTATGACGTTTATATAGAGCTAACTTGAGTGACTTAAATTCAACTTTTGGGAAATCCTGGGTGTTTCTTAAAAGTAACAGGTGAACTGTTACTTTCTTTTAAGACTGGATTAACATGGCATGCAGCTGGGTTTTGTGTTCAGTGATAAAGTGCAAATGAGAAAGTGAAAGAAGCAAACAAAGCAAAAGGAGCGACAATCTGAAGTTAATAGAGCCTCATCAAACCTTAGTTTACCGCTAACAGAGCTTTAAATGTTATTGATTTTTGTTTTATTCCTGTTTGACAGAGATCACACGTGTGTTGTAGTGGCTGTATGTAGTCTTGTACAAGTCTGAACAAACTGGGCTTATTTTGATGTTGGCATGATGATACACTGTTCTTGACCAAAACCACACAGATCAAAGTCTAAACACAAAACCAAAATGATCACAATGTGATATCGATTCTCTCATCACGTCTCATTGGGGTAACCTAACCCTAACCCCTGTGATGCAAATTAAAGGCATTTCACTAGCTGGGCCCACATCCTCATGTTCAGTTTGACAGCGTGTTAACAGGTAAAGCTGAATGCTTGGCCATGACTTGAGCTGCGGTTTGGGGAAGGCCTTGGAGGGGACTGGCAACGCCTCCCGGGCCTGGCAGATCCCCGTGTACTAAATAGAAGTGAAGAAGTTAAAGAACTGAAAACAAGGAGGGAGGGAGGGGCTCGTGCACGAGAATGAACAGCTTGCAGAACTGGGGGAACCTATGTAGATGACAGCTGGAACGAGCGTGTTTTCGGAGGCCTGGTCCCGCCCCTCAAATTTCAATACATAATCTCCAAGCTGTGTTTTGACCACACACACGTGTGTTCATGTTGGAGCTACTTCCAGCAAGCAGAGAGTTTAAGGCCACAGTGAAGAGGTAGAAACAAGGCTCCAGCCTGACTGCTCATCAGTTTGTCACCTGTTGAGGTTCTGGGTCTGGCTGCTGGGCTGGGGTCACTCATCCTAGCCCGAACATCAGCAGAACATCACTCTGGCTTCCAGGCTAGCTTAACATTAGCATGTTGTTTGTGCAGGTGCTTGCAAAGACCCGAAGTTGTGTTAGCAACATAATGCAGTTTCCACTTTACCGCTGCACTCTCGTCTTTTTGTGCATTAAAAATAAAGGTCATGTCTATATCCACGCTGTAGACCGCACTGCTGAAATCAGCTGATTAAGGGTTATGGCATGTTTTATAGAGCACTTTGAGTACTCCGGAGAGTAGAAAAGCGCTACATAAGAACCACACCATTTACCATCCCTTCAATGTGATTAAATCAATCATTTGAAATTAAACATTAACAGTCTCATGAGTCTTTGAACAAAAAAATGTACGCACAAAAACACTCAATAAGCAGCTCACATTTACAGATCACTCAATATAAATGTAAGGGCCATGACAAAAGAAAGTAACTAGAATCCATAACAGCCACTATTATTTTATTATTTAATCTCATAAGTTTTCAGTCAATAATCACTTAAATCTTTAATATTTGTGTACTCATGGTTTACACAACATCCAGCTTTAAACCCAGCTGCATAGCTGTAATATTTTGTGAATGTTTGCCACAAGGTTGACGAAACAGAAAAAGACTAGAAAAGCACAATCGTACACGTGCTTCTTAGTCAACCTGTAATTACAGACTGGATGGATGTAGAACAGCAGCTCGAAAACCCAAAACACAAGCGCTGCCCTCAAAGTTACGTGTATGAGAAATCAATCATGAGATTTATCCTCTTGCTGCCTTCCTCTTGGGCCCTTTCTGTTTAAGCACCCATGTGGCGAAGGCTCAACATAATGCATACACATAACCCACAAGTTCACCACAAGAACACACGGAGCATGCAAGAGTGCATAACCAGAAACACAGCGCTCGGCTTCAACTTATGATTCTTTTACTTTCATGTTTCAGTTCCTTGAATAACTGCGAATAAAAATCCACCGTTCACAATTTGAAATAATTATTATATTGTGAACATAACACGCTCGGCACAACAGCTATTTATAGTGGGCTGTAAATTGTATCTGTGTCAGTGATGACAGTATCTGTGCTGTATTTAAGCATAGCTACAAGCCTCCCACCTTACTAATACAAACATGATGCCGCCCCTGTAAAGTTCCAGAAGCGAGTGTCATTGCTGAAAGCGTACAGTCATTGTCCCCATCACCATCCACCTCTGCTGCACAATACACTGCAGTGCTGCTGTGGTCTGGCTCCTCTGACATCAAGCTGCACAACTCTGTTCCACTGTGGAAACACTGCAGTCTGCGTGCTGCCTGCTGTCCTGTCCAGTGCTGTTTGTAATGAATACTGCATCGCACTCTGATAAGAAAGTATATCGCTCAATAGACAGTGATGCGTTCATTCAGTAATGCACACATTACTTTGTCTCAATATCACTTTCTTGTCTCTTAGGAAATCAACCCTAAAGTGAATATGGCGACGCCTCTTCTCACCCTCAACCAGTGTATAACTGTCGTGTGAACAAATGGCAGTAGGCTTTGACAGAAACATCACACGCGTGCACAGATTGCTTGACAGAGCAGCTAAGACCGTGTTAAATGCCCAGTGTCAGTGGGCCTGAA
>VUQR01011015.1:24579-35299 GCA_015108515.1 Hemichromis elongatus | reverse complement strand
CCAACCCTCTGCAGGTCTTAAAAGTAAAAAAAAAAAAAAAGCCATAAATTTTATAGTTATACAGGCAGCAGGATTGACAGCACGTTGCTGTAAAACACAGCCACCATATTGTAATTTATTTTAGTTTTTAGTTTTTACTGTATATTTATTATGGTAATCTTTACACCATTCCTTGCAGTAATACTGTAATTTTTAGAGTGTGAATATTTCTGTTAGTACCTTAATTTTACAACATTTTACAGTAATAGTGTGATTTCTACAGTTATTATAAGTTATCTTGTGAAACTGCAATATCTGAGAGAAACAAATGCTTGATTTTCATCACATGAAAATCAAAATACTTCATTGAGCCCAGAGGAAATTATCTAACTATGTAATGTAATTATGTAACTATGTAGATAAGAACTAGTTGACTACACAACTGTCTTATATGTGTTGTAAAAATCTAAACTTTTATTTAGAATATAAGTTTTATATCACAGACATATTTGTAGTCTTCTTGATATTTTGTTTCTTAAAAACATTGGTGGTATTTATGACACAATTACCCTGTAATTACACAGTGGGGGGCATGGACCACACGTTCATAACACAGTAATTCATACCCTACATCCAGGAACATCCTCTGATGTCTTTTCCTCCTGCCTAGCAGCTCCATCTGCAGCATCCTTCTCTCTCGCTGCGTCCTAACATGCCTTCCCCCTCTCTTCTTTTCCCTTTGGCGACAGTAAAGTTTCCACATTGTTGGCCAACAGCACCTGAGGCGACTGTTGTTGACCCAGACCACAACTGATCCGGCATGGAAATCTTCTTCTTTATCATCTGCGCCTTTGATTTCTCCAAGATTTTAGGCTGGACGCCCTTCCTGATGCAACCATCCACTTTCTCGAGGCTTGTGATTGGCACAAGAAGTACACTGTCACCAGTGAAACCATGGTTCTATGTTCTACAAATATAGTGTACAATTATATTAACCATTTAAACAGACTGCCAATATGCACCACTACAGTATGGCAGCTTGGTTTTTTTAAAACCTTTTTTAATCATTGGATATGCCAAGCTTTAAGTGTCTTTTCTATACCATTTTAACACTTTGACTCCAGTCATTAAAGGGTGTAAAGGGCAGGGGAGGACTTGTGAAAAGGAAACAGGAAGCACATCAAGGCTATTTTAATGCTGTGTTTCTTTTCATACAGTCATTACAGTCACTAGACTCATCTTAGAGAAGCTGCCTTTTGGCAATCACCTGTGCTCCTTTTATTTTCTGTGTAATTTGCAATCATCTTTAGCTGTGTTCCTTTCTTCTTAGATGACACGGAAACATGTCTAAGAACAGATCAACAGATCACAGATCACAGATCAGGAGTAAACAGTGCACAAAACTTATTAATGGTTTGTGTGAATAAGTGTGACAGTTAGTGAAGGGAGGGCCAACACAAAGAAAATATCACATTACACAGTCTGAACACTGCAAACAGTTGGAGGAGGGGAAGGCACATACACTGATGAATCACACACACACACACACACTCAGGTTCAGCACTTAGAAATGTATTGCGAGTGCATACTGTATCAGTACTATTAGGTAAGGCTATTAGACTGCTTTGGTTTTAAACACATTATATTCAAGGACACATGCTCATTATGGAGCAAACGACATATCACTTTTTTGTGGTTACAAGGGCGGATAAATGATACTCTTGCAAACAATCACCTTTTCCTGTGATACCGGTGAGCCAACAAGACAGCCTATTCACATAAAGTTTAAACGTGTTTGAACACAAACAGCTGCCAACTGGGAAGACCCACTTAATGTGGTATGTTATACACATGAACAATGAGAAGAGGAACAAGAGTTGATATCCTAAATGTGCAGTTCAAAAGTAAAGATTTCAAAGTAAATTTGTGTAATTTGTCATTTTGGTCTATTTAAAGACTGAACACTAGCTGTATTGTCGAGGTTACATTATCAGTCATTGAATTCTACAGTAAGTCAAATGCTTTCTGGTGTCCTCCTGAGTCACTGAACTTCTCGATATATTATTAGTCATGTACCCAAATTTATTGTCATTACAATGAAAATAGTGACATGGAAATTCCATAAAAAGCAGCTTTAACTGCGCAGGATTACAACATGGTTTGTCAGAAATATTTTGACTTCAGTAGTAGCTGTTGGCTCTGCTATGTTTGATTTGGCAGATTTTTCTTCCTGGTGCAACCCTAAAGGGATTGGTGTTTCCTTCCAGGATCAATATGGGAAGCTATCACAATACACTGTGAATCGGGAGTGGGGAATTAATTGTCTCAAGGGGTCACATGACAGATGACCAAGATGAGAGCCACAATAAGCTGAACTCACTTCTACTCAATTTTAATTTTCTTGATCTCTTCTTGTTCCAACCCTCCACAACAGTCCGTGATTCTCACGTCTCCCCTTGGGAGAATTAATTGCCCACACCTGCAACATCAAGTAAAGACTTCTCAACCTGAAAATTTACCCCCACCCTCCCTCCATGATAATTAAGAGAACACCGCTCCCTAGTGGACACGCTTACCATAAATTGTTTTTGAACATTCCGTTAGGTTGTTTTTTTTTTTTTTTACATGTACTGCGTAAATTCCCATAGAAGTAAAGAAAAAATGTGGCACTATAACCAGTTTTATTATATTATATTATATTATATTATATTATATTATATTATATTATATTATAATATGAGATAATGCATTCATTAAAAATGTAACTACCACAGCATGTGTCTCTGTCAGCTTCTCGTGATGCAGTTTCCATCCATGGATAGAAAAATTCATCATTAAAAAGTTATTTTTTTTATAAAACATATATGTGTAAAATTCCATCATAAACACATTCTATATACCGAGGTCCCTGTTTGCTCAAATAATAAAAATTTAAAAATGCTAATATGTCGAAGTGTTTTACCTCATCAGTATTGTCGTCACCCCACGTCACCCGCGAACACCTAAATTGAGAAGGAGGCCACGCAGGAGCTTCAAATATATTATACTAAATTTTTATTATACTAAAACTCTGGGACCAGTTTGAATCTCAGTGATCTCAAAATAGCTCAAGATGCAAGAAACAAGTCAGTTGGAGGTGTATCAATAAAAAATCTCGACCCAGTTTTTATCCCCGCGATCTCGACCTCAAAATCAAGGTCAGAGATCAGGTTTTCTGAAAGTATTTTTAATCCGATCCCTCGACAACACACCATAGGATTTTCAGATTGATACCAAAGGTGCATTCACTAAAAATCCTAGAAGATTTTAAATCTTAGTAACCTTGATACATCTAAACCTACAGGACACTGGCTCTTGAGGCCTGGAGTTGCCCACACCTGGTTTAAAGGGTAAATTAGGTCAGGGTTTAAATGGTTACATGTAAAGAAATTCCCTCAAACCGATCCTGAGTGTTTGTATTCACAAGAGCGGTACAAACAAAATATGTATTGTTTACTATTTATTTATTTATTTCTCTTCCATAGCGATTGCAGTGATCAGTATTGCGTTGAACAGTGGCTGCTGTTGTTACAGTCATTCGATAAAACAGTTTAAAACTCTACAAGAAGAAAAGAATCGACGTTTCACATGTTGCGTATCCGGAACCTTTGGAGGGGAAGACTTTACCCGGAGGACAGCCGTGCAAACATGGCAGACGTACCAGAAAATGCACCAGAACGTAAGCGTTTAAACTTACTTTTCTTGAGTTTTAATACCTCAGTCATGTTGTTCAAGTTGTGTGTTGTTGTTAGAAATACTAGTTGTTACTTGTAACTGTTAGGTTGCGGTGATTGTCAAACACACGGCGGTTGTTCCTCTTCCGTTGTGTTATCTCTGACTGTTGACATTATATCAGCAACCTTTAAATATGTGTTTAGGTGTTTAGGAAGAAGATTAATTAGGGTGTTTTAGATGAATAATTTAAAACGTGTTGTAATTTATTGTAAATAAATATGATTCGGTATATTCAGGTAGCTGAATGTGTTGCTTATTTAGGAGCTTATCAAGCATCGTTTGATGCGTCACTAAAGGGAAGTGTTTGATTGTTTTTGTTTTTATAACTTGGTCAAAATGGGCACAGTGTCCACACAAGGAAACTTAAACAGGTTTCGTAGTACGTCTTCAAGTTCTGCTGAGTCATGATGACAGTCAAATTCGAATTCAAAGCGTTTAGAACAAGATAAAATACAAATAATGCAAAAAAGTCAAGATTTAAGTGTGAGGTAGATGTATGTGCAAAGGAGCTATGAGCTCGATATGCAGTTTTATGATTTAATATGTAAATAAGTGTTAATAAACTCATTTTAGTAGTCTATTGGCTGAATGTTATACTAAGCTGTGTATAAATGATTATAACGATGATAAGACTTTGCAGAGATTCTACATATTTTGTTGTACTACATATTTTATTTCATGACTGGATTCTGTTTTATCCTTTTCAGACTGTCCAGGTACAACAAGTGAGCAAGCTGGCAAGTCTGCATCATGCGAGGGCTGTCCCAACCAGAAACTCTGTGCCTCTGGAGCCACGAAAGCCCCCGACCCTGGTAAGACCGTGTGTTATTATCTCATCACTTTAATATTTTGATACACATTTGGGCTTCAGCAAATACATTAGGGGATTAGTTAAGAGCTTAAAACATCTCACCTTGTTCCTGGTGTCTCCAGCTATAGCAGAGATAGGAGAGAAGCTGTCAACAGTCAAACACAAGATCCTCGTGTTGTCTGGAAAGGGAGGTGTGGGGAAGAGCACCTTTAGCGCTCACTTGGCCCACGCTCTGGCAAGTGACACCACAAAGGAGGTAATACAGAATATCAGTAGTATTGAAATGAAACAAGGATTGTCTTAAAATCAGAATCCAATTAAATTTTGGATTGTTTTCCCCTTTAAGACCTTATTGTCTGAGGCAAGTAAAAAGAAAATCATGTAGTTCAACAATCCCTACTGTGCCTTCTGTAAATGACCAGACACTTTATTAGGCACAACTTGCACGTACCATGTTGGGCCCCTTTTGCGTTCAGAACTGCCGTAATCATTCGTGGCAAAAATTCAGCAAGGTTCTGGAACCCATCCTCTGAGATTTTGGTCCATATTGACATGACTGCATTAGACAGTTGCTGCAGATTAGTCTGCTGCATGTAATGTGAATCTCCTGTTCCACCACATCCTGCAGATGCTCTGTTAGATTGAGATCTGGTGATTCGAGTGCAGTGAACTCACTGCCATATTCAAGAATAGAGTTTGAGAAGATTTTGAGCTTTGTATCCTGCTGAGAGCAGCCATCAGAAGATGATGAACACAGGTGATAAAGTGGTGGACATGGTAGCAACAATACCCTGATAGGTGCAACTTACAAGTCAGGATACAGCTGTGCTTTTGTTTCTGAACCTACAATCTAAGTGATAGAAGTTGAGACTTATCAGACCAGGCAACATTTTTCTCTCTTTTTTTATTGTCTAATTTCGGTGAGCCCATGTGAACGGTAGCACAAGTTTCCTGTCTTTCACTGACAGGAGTGGTACCCAGTATGTCGCCTGCTGCTGTAGCCCATCTATATCAAGGTTCAGAGTTCTGTGTTCAGATGCTCTTCTGAGTCCATTGCTTTTAATGAGTGGTTATTTTTGTTACTGTTCCCTTCCTGAAGCAGTCTGGCCCTTTCTCCTTCGACCTCTGACCTCAACAAGTCATTTTTACCCAGAGAACTGCCGCTTGTTTGAAACTCAGCAGGGCAAGTTGACCATGTATACATGCGTAAATGCACTTAGTTGCTGCAGTGTGATGGGCTATTATCTTCACATATTTGCATTAACAAGCAGTTGATCCGGTGTCCAAAGTAGCCACTGTGTGTGAATCCACTAGAGGTCACTGCAGACTTAGTAGGACAATCTATTTGTCTTCTGAAAGTAAAAAGGCTTTACCACATATTACACAAGGAACACAATGCTGTCACTGTAAAAGATGTCACAGCTTCATCAAGGATGAAATGTATTAGTTACATTCACAACGATGATAGATTATGTTAACCAGCAGTAGGACAGCGTTAGATGCCAGTCTGCCTGTTGCAGTTTTTCTGTGAGATACATTTCTTTATACACCAGTTTCTTGTTTAGCTTTAATTGTTTCAGGTCGAACACGGCAACAATGCTATAGCTTTAATGTTTTTATTTGTGTTGCCTCAGAGTGAATGCTACATGTGTGTTTACTGTAAGCAGCGACCTCGACACTCGATTGTTGACATGAGCAGGACAGAACACCTCACAGTCCCAGGCTGATAAAAGTACCTGTGTCAACACTGTTGTTTTTCATTTCACGTTTTCTCTTTGATACTTGTCTTTATTTAATTTTGATAGTTTTATACAATATTAATCACAAGCTGTTATTAATCTGTTATTAACAGTGCAATTCAGAAACACCTTCTGATTCTGATGTGCTCTGTTCTTAGAGATTACTACTAGAATCAAAGGTTTGCTTACTGGCTTGTTGTTAGGGTTAGGGTTAGGGGTTAGGGGGTTACATATATATATAAATAGATAGATAGATAGATAGATAGATAGATAGATAGATAGATAGATAGATAGATAGATAGATAGATATAAAATTGTACCATCGGTTCACTGACTAATAGCAGCCTCGCTTCTGTCAGTCTGCCCCAGGGCAGCTGTGGCTACAACTGTAGCTTGCCTGCACCAGTTTGTGAATGTGAGAGTGAATGAATAGTGGAATTGTAAAGCGCTTTGGGTGCCTTGAAAAGCGCTATATAAATGCAATCCATTATTATTATTATTGATGTGCGATACACTCACAACAGACTTGTGTAACAGATCTGTGAAAAATGTGCAATATCATGAGTGCAATACTAGGTAGTGAATTACAAACTGTACAGTTTTTTCTTGTATATATAGAGTATAATATCATTACTCAACCTCTTACTTTATTTCTATCCTTCTTTTTTAGCTCCTCTGTCTTTATTTTGTAAAAAGTGTGTGACTGTCAACAACAACAAGCCAGTAAGCAAACCCTAGAGACACATTAAACCCACCTTATCTCGTTGCCACTATCACTATCTATAAATTACGGCACACTTCCCGTAAGTTTTTATTATCTCGCACCCATATAAGGCTGATAGGGGTATTGTCGTCACCCTGTCGGGCGGGCAAGCAGGCATGTGACTATAACTCGTGAAGGAATCCACTTTAAAACTGGCACCACAGGTGTGTCTACGAGGAGGCTGAGGGCTACCGCTGGCCGCCACCAGTATTTTTATTGGACCTGTACAAAGCGGGAGGTGGTGTGATCGCTGTTTTATATAAAAACATTTTTAGCTGTAAATCTGCATCAGTTATCTGTGTTTTATAATGCCTGTTGTATCATATTTGATACATGAGTTTGAGACCTTTATCTCAACAACATGATCAGTACTTGCTGTAACTTCCAAATATTATGGACAAAACTCTCTTTTTTGGGTTTTTTTTGTCTTGGCAACTTTGTATCAAATACGATACAAAAAATGTGGAATAGATATAGAATAAAAATTTTATCATGAACAACAATTTGTGGATTTTGATATAAAGATTAAAAAACATCTCGGTTCCAAAAAATCTAAATTTTCTGGCTTTTTTTAATGGTTTGGGTCTTACAGGGTTAAGTTTATGGGTATTTTTTTTTTTTTTAAGTATCTCATATTGACTAATCCTGTCTCACCCGGAGATATAATGTGTGGGAGAATCAGTTTTTTAGACATCTGTCAGGGCATTTTTCTAGAATTTTAAAATTTCCATTAAGAAGTCTGTCCTCGTCTCGACGTACGCCTCTTTCTTCTGCTTAAATTATTATATATTGGGCTAATTAAAAAGAATTACATTTTAATAGTGTCAAACTGGTAATCCACTAATATCAGAGATGATGCTTTCCTTAAATCCACAGTGCTTTAATTACTTTGATAGGTTTGGAATATCTGTGCAGTTTGCCAGAATTAATGATCAAACCAAAAACCTGCCCTTCAGACCTGAATGTACTTGACGGCATGATAAGTGCGCAGCAGTCTCTATTGTATTACATAAAGTTGTTTTTTAGGATGAATGTAGGTGAACGTGACATATAAAGACTTAGTGTAGTTTGTGTAAATCTTTGTTTCTTAGTTGAAAGAAAAGCTCATGTTAGACTTGGCAGGAGTTTTTAACTTTGGTTTATAGGTGACAGTCACAATGTACTACAAAGGTTCTTTCACAATGATGTCATCCTTAGCAATGGGGTCAACTGGACACTCCCTTACAAAATATTCCTCTTTCCAGATTTCCTCAGAGAAAAAAAATGAGACGTCAGTGCTTTAGGAGACCTCCTAGTGCCCAGTCAAGGAGACAGGAAATGCCTTGTGTAGCTTAGAGATCCGGTGGCCTTCATTATACTGGAGCTTAAAACTCATTTGTTTTCCAACTTTTCATGCTTCCACTTTCTTTTTCATGCGTTAGATTGCCCTGCTTGATGTAGACATCTGTGGTCCGTCCATTCCAAGGATCATGGGTTTAGAGGGAGAACAAGTAAGTCACGCGGCAGCTGTCAGAAATGGCCCTTATATGTATTGGTGCAACCTTTTAATCATAATCTCACATGGACACAAAGATTCAACTTTAAGTAGGTTTGTTTTTGTGTCGTCTCCCGTGTAGGTCCACCAGAGTGGCTCTGGATGGTCCCCTGTGGTGAGCTGATTCAAGCGATTAATTTATTTTTTTGAAGGACTTTTTTTCTTTAATTAAGCATAATAAAAATGTGCCTCTGCGTTGTGTTGCAGTATGTGGACGACAACCTGGCAGTCATGTCTATTGGCTTTCTGCTAAGTAGCCCCGATGATGCTGTGATCTGGAGAGGACCCAAGAAAAATGGTGCAGTAATGCGATGTGTTTGTGTATGCGTGTGACGCTCGTGTTTGCTAATGGCACACAGTTACAGCCTGTGCGGTGCTTGTGTCCAATCAGGAATGATTAAGCAGTTTTTAAGGGACGTTGACTGGGGGGAATTGGATTACCTCATCGTAGACACTCCCCCCGGCACCTCTGACGAACACCTGTCAATCGTCCAGTACCTAAGCTCCACCCATGTTGATGGAGCCATCATCATCACCACACCACAGGTACAAGTCTCGGCTTTAGTATGAGCAGGTTTGCATTAGTGTATAAAATGCTCTATAATTCTCAAATATTGTTTGACTGATGAGCGGCCAATCATCCTCATATATGTCCAGTTATGAGCCGCTGTGTTTCATCTTCATGGCTGTTTTCACACATAGACAGTCATGCGCAATGAAAATAAACAATTCAGCAAAGTAAACTCCAGGATGACCACAATGAAAACATTTGTAACATAATGCCAATCAGAAGCTTAAAGCCTCTTCACTTAGCTAAACATGGAGATTTTAAAGACACTAACAAAGTCAAAGTGGCTAAAACTTCAGCTATCCAGGACTCAGAGCTGCCTACAAGCTAGCAGCCTCGGTATGAGCAACAGATGAAAGCATTTTTACGAGGAAAATGGGGACATGTAAAAAAGAGAAAAGGTTAAATGTTCTGTTATGTGACAAGTTATAAACAACCCGGAAAGTACCTAACATGTGTTTAGTTATATGAATTCGCTTTATTTGTTTGGTAACACACGATATATCAGGGCTGGTGTATTGCAGCTCATTTACAGTTAATTATTTGTATCTCTTTCCAGAGCACTTTGTTTACTGTAACTGACTGCGGTTTGGGGGAAATTCAGTCTAGTTTTATTTATATAAATCACAACGACGTTATCGAAAGAAACCCCAATATTCAAACGACTCTCTGTGAGTGAGCATGTGGCGACCGTGGGAACGATAAACTCCTTTTTAACAGGAAGAAACCTCCGGCAGAAACGGGCTCATTCATGAAAGCAAATTTTTTGTTTGAATATGCTGTCAGTTACAGTTCTTAGAAAGAAAACCAGACAAGGGAATTCCAGTCGTTATATTCCAGTATAACTCTATAATGCTTACACAGACACCTGCAGCTAAACTTCAACGTTTTTCAGTTAACTCTGAGCATATTTGAAACTGAAACTTTAACAGCCAGACGTTCAGATGCATAGCTCGAGCTGTGTGTCCTAAAGGCTCTCTAACTCTCACTCAGAGGTTTCAGTGTGAAAGCATACTCCGTTGTAGCTCAGCTATTTTAGGTTAACAATTGCAGCTTAAAAAAGAACAACATATGAACACTTGTGAAAAGTACCTGCTGCCTCTTTAAAGAGGAATTTAACCTGCAGATATATGTCTGCTTTCAGTCCAACAGACTTCACTTGGTGATTCCATAAATTCCCCCCTTAATGATTTTAACAACCTGAACTTCTGTATACAAGTGGAGTTTTTTTTAGTCATGTGGTAGTGACCCTGAAAGCCACAGGTAGGTACGTAGCTTACCACAAGAAAACCCACACACATTGCATCTTGCCGTAGGCAGCTGCCTTCTGTTATGACTTGTGCTGCAGCTTTGTGGAATTGGTGGTACTTCCCCTTTAAAACTTTACAGTATACTGACATATTTCTGATGCCTTTGAGACCCCTGCTTCTTCAGCCCAGTATCAAACGTAAGCACATATGAAATTTGAATTTTGCACCAGCAAATGCACAAGTCCGTGGAGTAGGGGCTTTACAGTCAATCCACTGGCAGTAATGATTGTCTTAAAATGCAC